>JABUQX010041857.1:57500-62500 GCA_015478945.1 Trachelipus rathkii
ATATATTATATATTTATATATATATATATATATTATATTATATATTATATATATATATATATATATATATATTATATATATATATATATATATATATTATATATATAAATGAGGGAAGAAAGAAGAATAAATTGAATTTAGGATTTTATGGATTTTCAACCAGGCGAATGATAGGGTTAATAGGAAACGCTCTTATGGCAGGTGTTACCGTGATATAGTGGTGTTTGGTGGTAGGCTTCTGAAGGAATCAAAAGTATGTATGAGGATAGTGAGGCGTGTGTAAAAAATAAATGGTGTCAAAGGTGTTGTTTAATATTAATAGAGGAGTGAGACAGAGGGTTGTGTATGTCTCCTTGGTTATTCAATTTGTATATGGATGGGGTTATGAAAGAATTGAGGTGGGGGTGGCAGGAAAATGGTGTTAGAATGATCGAGAATGGAAATGGTGGAGGTGCCCTAACCTATTATATGCGGATGATTTGGTTCTTTGTGGCGAATCTGAAGAAAGAGTTTGAGAGGATTGGTAGAGAGATTTTGGCAGGTTGTGTAAAAAAAGGAGGGGTTTGAAAAGTAAACGTAGATATAAGAGTAAGGTATGGTTGTGAGTGAGGACAGTCCTCAAGTGTGAAAGTTAACTGTTAGATGGTGAACAGCTGAAACAAGTGTCTGAGTTTAAAAATATTTAGGAGGTAATAAAACCTCCTGTCGAGATGTGAAGAAGGTAACGAAGGATGATGCAATGAGTCCGATCAGTACAAAAGAAAGCCTGTGTGCAGAGTGCACAGGAGAAAGGGTGCAGCTTCATCTGCAACTATTCAAATCTATACAAAGTGTGAAAATGTGTGTAAGGACTTAAGTCACTGAGGTAGACAGTCTAAGGGTCTTGCATGAGGTTATGTTTTTACTTGTGTAATTATATAGGTGAAACTATTGGTCTGGGCATAAAAAAGAAGTATAGATCTAAGTTCAATGTTTAATGGAAAATCTTAGGGGCGTGCTAGGTGTGAAGAAATTGATAAAATGAGGATGAACGTATTAGAGAGTTGTGTGTGTGAAGAAAGGGGTAAATCAGAGAATATGAAGTACTTTGAGATGGTTTGTCATGTGGGAAATGCTGAATGATAGTCCGCTTGGTTAAGCAGATGTAATGTGCAGAGTATGTTGGGCAACGACCGGCCTGGGAGACCGAAGAAAAGTGGATTTAGTCAGTAAAACGAATGTCGCAAGGAGAGAAATATGAGTTTGGCAGAGGCGGAAGAAAGGAGCATGATAGGAGAGAATGGGCGGGGTTTTGTGAGGGGTATGGTTTGTGGCTCGCACTGGGCCAAGGGGAATGAACCCTACACTTGACGATTACCATAGTGAGGATCCCGTCGCGGTCCGCGTGAAGCTCTGGGGTGGATTTTCTGAGTGCGACGAGTTCTTACTACATTAATGGTATAGAGGGGGCGGTTAAGGCTGGGCTTTCTTTTCGACTTTTGTCATATTCTCTATGCTTTTCTTTTCCGATGCTTATCAAGCACCTTACTCCCAGTCTTTGGGAAAAAAAGGAAGATGAAGGAAAGAGAAAGATTATATATATATATATATATATATATATATCTATATATATATTATAAAAATGACCAGCATATATATATATCCAATAACAGATATATATATATATATATATATATATATATAAGAAAGTAGAGAACACGTCTAAAATCCACTCTCTTTTAAAATTCTAAAAATGACCAATCAAGTATATTGTAAATAAAATAAGAAATGAAACCATTAAAAAACATGGGGTAAAAAAAAAACTTACTTGTGGTAATTGCTGAACTATATAGCGGTGTCTGTAAATTTGTTGTTACTTGTATAGGCTCTCACTTTCACCCAGTAGGTAGTGCCTGGCTTAAGAGGGCCGTTACAGTAATCAACTCGAAGCTCGCAATCATTATCTGTTCCAATAACAAATTGTTGAATGCTGCTATTTTCAAAAACTACAGCTGCCATTCCGATCTGATATATATATATATATATATATATATATATTTAGATATATAAATATATATATATATATATATATATATATATATATATATATATATATATATATATATATATATATATATATATATATATATATATTTTTTTTTTTTTTTTTTTTTTTTTTCGTACACTCACAAACAATAAACTTTTCAAACGGAGGGGGCCAAAAAAAAATAAATAAATAAAAAAAAATTACATAAAGAAAAACATTAAAATAAATGGAAAGTAAACCCACCCTGTCCCTTGCCTAACGCAATTCCCTCAGGTGGGCGCAGACACGGGATTTAAATAGAGGAAGATTGAATATAGCGGGGGAAAATAAAGAGAAGGCAAAGGAGTTCCACAAACTAGATGTGGCAGGAAAGAGAAGAAAAGGAGGTACCAGCAAGGTGATCCTTGAGTCTCAATATTCTTTTACCATTCATGAAAACAAGGCACCTCTTGTATTGCGAGGGCGACGCAGTGGTGGAGGAGAAATGCGAGAGGTCAATTCTCGCGAGCACCTGTCGTTGTAATACCTATAGAAAGAGATGAGGGCGCCAAAGCGTCACGACAGAAGAGGGTCAAGGGAGTCAGAAAGTATGGGACAGTTTATAAACCTCTTACCTTAGCTTCAACTCTTTCCAAAAGGAGGTGGAACCGGAACCACCCCAAATGTGGGAACAGTATTCCATACAGGGGCGAATAAGACCTTTATATAACTGGAGCATCTGAGCAGAAGAGAAAAAAATTCACGTGATCTGAACAGAATTCCCAGCTTTTTTGAGGCCATTTTAGCAACCGATGTGATGTGAGGTCTCCAAGACAATTCACTATTTATGTTTAGTCTAGAATGTTTATGTTGTTTACGGGTAAGACATTAAAGCCACGTCGAAGGGAATAGGAAAGTTGGGAGTATTTTAGAGGAGATATGAAAGAAGTTGTTTTCAAAGAGTTGAACTTCACAAGATTACAGTTACCCACTGAGAAATTCCGACCAAATCAGGGTAAGAATTGAATCAGAAAGCTGTAGACGAGAGGCAGCTCTAGATACAAACGAGGGAGCTTTGAAATGAGTGGAGAAATGGAGAGTTGAGTCATCGGCATAGGAGTGAAGAGTTAGGAGTGCAGCTAAGAAGATCGTTGATGAAAAGAAGGAATAAAAGTTGGAGATAAAACAGAGCCCCTGAGGGAACACCACAATTAATAAGAAAGGAGGAAAGAGGTTGCTCCATCAACAAGAGCTGAAATGGAACGATCTGAAAGAAAACTAGACAACTATATATATATATATATATATATATATATATATATATATATATATATATATATATATATATATATATATATATATATATATATATATATATATATATATATATATATATATATATATATATATATATATATATATATATATATATATATATATATAATTTTTTTTTATATATATATATATATATATATATATAAAAGATGTTTTCAGCGAAGCCAAGGGAAGGATGATGATTAGAGGTTTCGTCGCGGTCAGGACATATAAAGATCTTCGCTTGGTTATAGGGCCACATGGCTAGCAACGCGGTCCTTTCCTTTTGCTTAAATTACACTTGGTCCAGCGTTGGGATCTTATGCGCCTAGAAGCAAGATCCTCTGGAGAGCTCTTTGGTAAAACGAGTTTTGAGGCCTAATGGGAGAAGGTGCTAGTTCTATTGAAAGGACGAAAAATCTACCTGAGTGTGTTTAACTAGAGGACTGGCGTCCAAACCATTGCGCCGAGAAATGGCTTTCTGGAGTGTTCTAGGGTTAAAAGTTTCGGGCCAGAAGGAGAAGACGCTGGACCTGCTGACAAGGCGAAAGCTCTTCCTGGGAGTTGTTATAGAATATATATTTAAAGAATTACAGAATATAAACACCACCGCTCACGGGCAGAGCCCTAACCTAGGAGGGGGTGTACTCAATTAACGTCCGAGCAGGAGGGAGCCAAGCTCAAGGAGAGAATAGCTCACATTCTCCCGCCCGACCAGTTGCGAACCTGGGACTCTCGCTTAGCTTGGCGAGTGCTCTACCACTGAGCTACCGGAAGCTTTTTGTATAAATAAATAAAAAAAAAAAAAAACACACATATATATATATATACACACATACAAATACATAATAGATACACACGCATATACATATAGTAATATTATCATTATTATTATTATTAAAAAGCTAAACACTATATTTCAAACAAATTCACTATATTTCACTATCAATCACTACTAATTTTATTTTAATATTAATATTATTACCATTATTATTATTATAATTACTATCATCATTATTATTATTATCATTATTACTATTATTATTATCATTATTATTATTATTATATTTCACAAAAAAAAAACACTAAATTTCACTATTATTAGTCACCATTCACTATACTTTTTATCATTATCATTGTCTTCAATATTATCACTATCACTATTATCACTACTACTACTATCATTATTATCACTATATATATAAAATCATCATTATTATCAATATAATATATTTTGCCTTTTCCAACATTGCACGGGAAGTAAAGGTTGACAGTTGAGGTGGTTTTCTTCTTTGGACAAAGATCAAGAAGCGTCGAAAATCAAATTCTAGAAGTAGTTCAAGGAGATTTTATTCATCATATGATCAGATGACCAAGTAGATTCTAAAATTTCTAAAAAAGAACAAATATCGAATGTAACGTCGCTCCACACCCAATTATTATTTATTTATTAATTTAAATCTCTACTTATTAAAATCCAAAAGTAAATTTATAAAATCGTAAATTATTTTTCGCGTTTTTCTTCTTAAAAATTTTTGAATTCCTTGAACTAACGGTTCTAGCATTCCGAATCTCTCAAAAGTGACAGCAACACTCTCCGGCAAATGCACCAGGGGAAGATGGAGATACGGATCCCATAAAGGAGCTCTGCTGACCCTTCAATTTTCTTGTCCATTCCTTT
>JABUQX010041857.1:67500-70295 GCA_015478945.1 Trachelipus rathkii
ATATATATATATATATATATATATATATATATATATATATATATATATATATATATATATATATATATATATATATATATATATATATATATATATTTACTCGCTAACTCCTCCTGCATAATTCTACTAACAACATATACCCTCGCTGCTGCTATACGGATACTATATATTAGGGATGTACCGATACCGATACTCTATTTTTTTAGGTGCCGATACCGATACCGATACCGATACCGATACTTTAATTAATATAATAAATACACAGTAATAAGATAGAACATTTGTGTACTGCTAGGCAACTCAAGATTGCATTCCCAGTATAACCAATCTTAGTCATTTATATTTCATATTTGGTTGTGCCCAAGTATATTTATTTTATAAATTAAAATAGTATCTTTAAGGAATAATAAATGCAAATATAACATTAATAACTTTTTATGTTTGTGTTTATTCAAAAAATATTCCATTTCCATTTTCCAGTAAGTATTAACAAAGTTTAGCTACTAGCTCTTATGTTTTAACATGATTACAATTTACAAGAAGATTCTTATCGAAAATTTGGACACCAAGGGAGTTGGTGATTTGTTATTGAGAAAAGGGAGATGAGGGAGCGGGGGAGAAGGATAAAAGAAGGCATACCACTCATGACACAATTCTTATAATCCCGAGGTTTGATGACGTCATATCAGAAGAACGTAGATGGCCATGCAGAATTATACGGGGCTTTTTTGTTCCAAAGTTCATGGAAGAAGGTTGTGTTAACTTAGTCCGTAATTTATCAAGCCCGTGCACGGTGAAGAGCGTTCCTTTTTCTTTTATGTCAATTATACTTATCAAACATCACCTTAGGATTTAACCGGATGTAAATAAAATTACGGTAAGCTCCTATTCTCTTATTTTCTTTGTAACATTTCACTAATTTGTTTGGTGTCTTTAAATTTAAGTTCCCTTAATTAAATATAGTTATTATTACTAAGCTGTAACCCCCTCCTATGAAACTTACAGTTCCTATCTTGTGGGACTTACACAGTTTGATCTAACGTAAGTTAGATTTTGAAAGTATAGGAGTCATAATTTAATTTCTAGTTTAATAGTTATTGAATTTAAGGTTGCAGTGGACTCTGAAGTTACCCTATACATTTGTAGAGTTAATTTCTGAGCCTAAAAAAGTTGATAAATGGTGCCCAGACCCGGGAAGAACTAATTGGTAAAAGTTAACCCTACATAGTAGTTTAAAATTAAAAAGAAAGCTATTTGAAAATTCTCAAATTACAATTTAATTTAATTATATTTAAACTTCTTCATCGTAGTGCATTGGGTAATTAATTAATTAAGCTTTCACTAGTATCTGGCGAGAGCCTGTTCTTTTTTGGAGTGTTTACATTCCTACCTACACTATATATACGCTCACTCTCGACTGATGAAGCAGGTTTTCATAATTATTTGCCTGCAAGCACTGATAATAATGAAAACCTTGGCCCAGTTTCATGCCACCGCATGAAAGGGTTCTCTTCTGTAGGCAGAATCTCCATGCTTTCGTAGAGCCTCATCTCCTCTTTCACAGATTACAAATTTGAATTATCTTTGCTCCTTGATGACTGTCTCTTCAGTTTTTACGATGAAGTTCCTTGGTGTGATTCCTTTGAAGGTGAATGAGATGTCAATGCAATTTTGGCCATGAACATATCAAAGTCTAACATATCCAAATCCTCATCTTCAGTAGGTTTGTTTGCTGAAAAGCCACCATCGTCACTGTCAGTGCTGTTGCCAGGGGTTGCAGATAAGGCGGCTTCCACTTCTGTGAATCTTTTTTTTTTTTTTGTCAAGCGAGCAAGCTCCTCGGTTATGCTATTTAAATGCATTCTAGAAGTGGTTCACCGTCGGAGATGCCATTCCTGTGGGGTTTCAGCTAGTTTAAGGAATTTCTTATAAGAACCTTTTATTTATTTATTTTTTATAGTTGTCACCGCTGCTCACGGGTAGAACCCTATTTAAGGAGGGGGTGTTGAACGCCTCAAAAATTCATCTAACGCAAATTACGCAAATGAGCACAGACGCAGGTTTTAAGTGAGGAGATTAAATTGAGTAGGAAACACAGATGATGGAAGAGAATTCCACAGAACAGAGGTGGCAGAAAAGAAAGAAGCACCGCAGCGAACTAGTCTGGAGTTACTAACATCAACACAAAACCCATGTGCCGACACAGCACCCCTTGTGCTACGAAGGCGTCCTAAAGGTGGTGGTACGCGAGTGGAAAGTTCCCTCGAGCACTTGCCGCTACAGTACCTATAGAAAAGGGAAAAAGCACCAACATCACGCCGCAAATATAGAGGGTCAAGTGAACTAGAAAGTACAGGACAGTTTATAAATCTTTTGGCCTTTGACTCGACCCTATAAAAAAGCCGGGTGAAACCAGAGCCCTCCCAGATATGAATGAAGTACTCCACACAAGGGCGGATGAGACCCTTGTATAGCTGGAGTAACTGAGAAGAGGAAAAAAAGTCTTGCAGTCTAAACAGAACTCCCAGTTTCTTTGAGGCCGCCCTAGCAACCGTCGTGATTTGAAGTTTTCAATATTTTTGTTTATGTTAAGGCCAAGGATGTTTATTGTTGTCAACAGGAGAGACAGAGAACCGTCGAAAAGAGATAGGAAAGTTAGGTGTCTTAAGAGGATTTGTAAGTTGGGTTTTTAAAGAATTAAATTTCACAAGCTTGAGACGACCCCACCCGGAAATTCTATCCAGATCAGCGAGAATAGAATCGGAAAGATTAAGACGAAAGGCAATTCTTGAAGT
>JABUQX010041859.1:0-5000 GCA_015478945.1 Trachelipus rathkii
CCATGATTAGTTCCTATGAGAGAAGCCAAAAATAAATATTTAACAATAATACATACTGTTACTTTCTGCAAAGTTTAGCCAGTACATACTTGAGAAGGAATTCGAGGACACAGCTTCACAAATTAGTATTATATTGAAATGCATTAAAAACCATATCTAATAACCAACAAATCTTCTGGAGTCTTAGAATAAATAGATATCTGTAAACAACACAATAATAGGAGACAATTTTCAATACTAGGATTTTATAATGGCTGAAATGATTACCTGAGTAATAACAACCTCGACCATTAGGTTAAACACGCGAATTTCAACATCATCAATATAGATCCCTACTATTATACAAAGCCATACAATACGGCAAAGGACAGATCATCGATTCATTATTAAAAAACCTACAATTCAGGGGCTTTTCTGTTTTAGCCAATGTTCAGTTTGGAATTTTTTTTTTTTTTTTTAATATAATGATATTTGATCTTATTTCAGTGGTAACGGGAATGATTCAAAAGTTCGAAGTTATTTTTAATAAGTTTAAAATCCATTTTTTTTAAAATATTTATTTAAATGAAAATATCTCGAAAAGTACACACTTACAGAAAAACAATTACATATTTGGAATCAGGTTATAAAGGGATATACAAACATTGTAAAAAAAGAAAAAAAAAAGAATTTTTTTTCATATAATATTCAAAGTACGACACTTACAGAAAACCATTTTAATATTTGAATCAGCGGATAGTCTTAAATATGTAAGAAAAATAAAAAAATAAAAATTTAGGGGCTCGAGCCGACGGGGACGAGGGGGGGGATTTTCCTTACCCGTAGGGAGGAGGAACCCCCGTGACACCCAAATACAAGAGCGGGGGTTCCGGCAGACCTCCCTGAGAGGGGGGAATAGTTTACCTTGTCGTTCCCCGAAGGCCGAGGACCGACTCCTGGCCCTCTTTGATGTTACCCTTGCTATTCTTTAAGTTTAAAAAAAAATGTAAAAGTTAATAAAGAGGCGTACTGGTCCTATATATTTTTTGATCATGTCCGTTACCACTGGGAAAAAAAAAAAACAAAAAAATAAAATGGAACCATTGTGTAAAACAGAAAGGTCCAATTTCAATATACAAAAAGGTGAAATAACTATAGACATTTTTAAGATAAATATTTAAATATCTCAACATCACAAATGTAAGAAATGTTGTAAAAAGTAGGAAATCGGAGATAGAGCGTCACGTTAAAAGACACACAGGTATTTGCCAAATCAAAGAAGTTAAATCATCAATGATTTCAAATTTTGCAGTCCCGAAGATGTGAGTCGACCAAGACCACGAAAGCTTGACTAATTAGTGTTAATAGTTATAATACAGTAAATGTTAGTCATTAATAATAATTCGTTTATAATAAATTTACAGAAAAGAAAATCTTTCAAAAGTTAATACTCAGGAGATAATATCAAATTCTATTTATATTATAATATATATTATAGTATATAATATATATATATACTATATAAATTATAATATATATATATAATATTTTTATTATAATATATATTAAATATATTATATATAGTATACTATATATAGTGCAGGGCTGCAACCCGGTCCTTTAATTTTTTGCTTGTACAACGCTTGGACAAGGTTTTAAAATTATGCACCTGAAACACGAGCTCTTGGAGGGCTTCTTGGAGAGCGATTTCGAGAGCATGGAAAGAAGATGCTAGTTCCACCGAAGGTGCAAACCCTTACTGAGGTAATATAATACAAGACTAGTTATCGGAAAACATTGCGCCGAGAATAGTTTTCTTTGGGTGTTCTGGATAAAAGGCGGTTTTCGAGGCCAGAGGGGAGAGACAGATGACCAACTGACAGAACGGAAACCTTATTCGGGATGGTAGATCATATCCTATATTTTATATATATATTTATGTCATAGTTATTATTATATATATATATATATATATATTAATATATATATAGATATATAATAATATATATATAATTTATATGATATAGTATTCAGATACTTGACTGTTTGTTCTCACTCGAATAATTTCAGTCATCGAGCATATATATATTATTTTGATCCATAGATGAAGGGCAGTGAGATATGGGTATGAGATGATGACGCCCCAATTTAGAGAAATGGGGAGGACTGGAATTGATGGGGGACCAGTGGGTAGGGGGTTGTATAACAAAAACTACCTTCAAAGAGTTTATCTTATAGTTCTATTTTTTTTATTTATTTTTTTATACTTTTTTATTGCTACAATTTGTTATTTTTATTTTTTTGTTTTCTTTATTATTCTCTTTACATTTTCTAATTTTTTGTTTTATTCTTTGAGGTATATTGTTTTAAAGCTTTTTTTTTTACTTAAAACTTTTTAATTAGATATTTAAAATTGGGGTAAGAGATACCACGAAGATTTATATATATTTCATATTTTATTATAGTATATATTCAGGTTACACTTATCTTATGTTAGTTAATAAGATATTAGAGTTCTTTTTTTTTTTCTTTTTCCGATTTGAACAGTCTCTCTTTTTTTTCTTTTTCTTTTTTTTAAAATTAAATTTAGTTTATTTATGAATGATAATTTAGATTATTGTTTTACTATATTATTTGCGATTTTTATTTGCTATCTTTATATAAATTTAACGTAGTTATATATATATATATATATATATATATATTTTATATATATTTTATATATATACTGTATTATATATTATATATATATTTATATTATATAAATATATAATCATTATTAGAGATAAATATAATATTATATAATAATAATATATATATATATATATTATATATATTATATATAATATTATATATATATATTTATATAATATTATATATATATATATATTATACGTATTATATTATATATATATATTTATAATATATATATATATATATATTATATATAAATTTTTATTAAATATAAAACATTATATCTTTGTATCCGATATTCTGTATATAAATATTATATATTTATTTGTTTAAATATATATATTATATATATTATATATATATAGTACAGTATATATATATTATTATAGTATAGTATATATATATAGTATTTATATATTATATATATATATATATATAATATATATATATATTATTTATATTATATTAATATATATTAATGGAAAATATAATATATAAATTTGAATTTTATAGGAGGAACCCAAAAAAATTCAAAGAAATAAAATAATAGTAATGATTTATGCAAATGTAGATGAAATACCATAGATTGGAAACTCAATATCCTGACATACTTTTAAAAGTAATGTTTTTACTATTTGAATTTATTTTTTCAAACTAAAAAATAATCCTTTAAAACTGGTTTTGTTCTTACGTTTGGATTAAATTTTTTAATGTTAAATAGGAAGAGTCGGTAAAGTAAGATAGAGCAGGAAATGGAATTGTGAAAAAGTCAAAACCGACTTCTTGAAAGTGATGTCTGAAAATAATTTTATATTTTTTCAGGATCCGAATTGAAGCACAACTTTCGGCAACGTACCATTCGGCAATTTTTACTAACATTTGAAAGGAATTGCATGAGTAAAATTATTTTTATTCATCTAATTAATTAAAATAACTGTAATATTTGTCGAGCAACATTAATAAAGTAAAAAAAAAAAATTAAATCATTAAAAGTTTAAGAAATAAACTTTTTAAAGTAAAAAAAAAAAATGACCTTCGTAAAATAACATTAAATTTTCCTAGCAACATTAATTAAAGTAAAAATCATTTAAAGAAAAATATTTGGGAGGTTAAAAAAAATTTTTCATAAAATTAGTAAATAAAGAAAAGGACATTTGGAAGAAACATAAAAAAGTTAAAACAAATTATTCATAAAAATTTGGCGCGGAGGAAACATTGAGTAAAAAAAAATTCAATAATAAGTAAAAACTGGTGAAAGGGTGTGTGTGGCAGCAACATTACTATGAGAATTAATTTCTCGTATGACAATGTAGATTCAATGATGAATTTTTACTACTAATTTATAATGAATGGAAATAGTACTTCATACAATCCTACCTATTAGATGGTTATCAAAATACTTGACAATTTTGAACGATTTATTTGACTAGGTCATATAATAACGAGCATTGTTTGGTTAAACCAAGTTTTTTTGGTTTTTAAACCAATAAAAAACTACTTTTTCTTTATTATATAAAATAAGATATATCATTATTAGTATTATATATATATATATTTTATTATATATATATATATTAATATATATATATTATATAATATATATTATATATTATATTATATATATATATAATATTATATATTTTATATATATATTATATATAAATATATATATGCTTTTATCATATGAAAAAGTAATTAAAAGTGCTCTATATGAAAGCATATAGCTGCCTACATGTATAATTAATATTTAGATAGTAAATTAAAAATGGGAGGAAAACATGTTCTAGACTTACCAGTTGTGTACATGTAAGACCGAGCATAGTATTAGTTCTGGGCATAGAGTTGACGGAGAATGGATGAAGATTGTCTGAACATCATGAGTTCGTAGGGACTCTCTCAAGAAGGAGGTTAAATGACTGGAAAATTAAAAAAAAAAACGATGTCAGTTGTAATAACAATAGATAAGTAGAGTATGTAACAGTTTCGACGGCTAGAAGAATTGAAGATAGTAGTAATGAGTAGGGAGTTAGTGAGTCGACAAGCCCTAGACCTACAGCTTATATCCTGGAGAGCAATAGTTTCGGAACACCAGTATGTGATCATATTCTATACACTCATTTCTAGAAAATTGTTAAGAAAGAACAAAATGTGGTTCCATGAAAGATCGCGAGAAAGAGAAATACCAAGAATATTATAAACAGAAGAAGGTTAGAGTTGTGTATTCAAGAAGATATTTAGTTGTGGAAGATTATGTTCAAGTAGCAATGAATTAGCTGAGTTATTGAGAATTTTTGAAACAACCTCTTTTCTTTAAACATAACTAATAG
>JABUQX010041859.1:12500-15000 GCA_015478945.1 Trachelipus rathkii
CCGTACCCTTGACATGGAGTTTGACTTTCTATTTGTATACCCACGGAACACTCCAACAACCTCTTACGGAAGGAACCGGAAGCGGTAACGGTGGCATTCCTACATAATGTACACACATTTTTCATACAGAGCACCACATTGTGGGCACGGTCTGCATCCCCGGCGATTCCGGACTTTGTTGTATGTTCGTGTCCAAATGCGTTCCATGTTTGACAATAAACTTGACGGGCACTCGCGTAATTTTGTGGACGGATGAGGCCAGGTTTACCAATATTGGCACGATTAATGGGTGGAATTATCTGTACTGGACCGAGGAAAACACCGCATATCACCTACAGCACGCGACACCAGGTAGTTTACTCCATAAATGTGTAGTGTGAACTGCTCGATAATATACTGATCGGCGGACATTTTACCTAGAAAGCTAGATAGCCAATGAAAAATCAAGATTTTCGGACACTCCTTGTCAACTTTAACTCGTGACGTACCATTACAGAACCGTCAAAAATTTGTACTACCTAGCATGAAGATGCCCAGCACATCCAGGCAGGGCTGTGCACATCAATCTAAACGTATACACACCAGCGTAGGTGGATAGGAAAGCATGGGGTCGTATTCCGTGGCCATCCTAGATGCACCGGACCTTCTCAACTGGAGTATTAACCTGTGGGCTACTGAAGAATGCGTGTCTACGGTGGGTGCACAACCCGATAAAGCATCAGTTAATTACCTCTAAGTCGAATCATCACGCTTTTCCGATAGTCGACTCCGAAAATATCACATTGGCAAAATGACAAGGGTGGATCAGACGGGCTGAACTTTGCGTATGGAATAAGAGCAGACATTTCGCGCACCGCGTATAATGTATACATGCATATACGATGAAGAATGTACTACATAAATCAGAAGGTACTACAGGAAAGGATTTCATACTATACCGAAATAATAATTATGTATGGACTGTAAATAATCGGATGTGTTACAGAGTTATATAAATAATTTCTGTTATAAATCATAACTGTTCATCGTAACTAACTATTAATAGTACCTCTAATATAAACGTACGCTGTATATGGGGGTTTTGGCCCTCATTCACGATGTTCTAAACCTATTACAACTAACATTTGTTGGTAACTATTGCGGCAGCAGCACATATTTTTCCGCGTGTATTGAGAGGTAACTACATTTGAATCGAGATGACTGTCTCTATGAACCCTAAATAATTTTTGCCATAAAATGCAATTTAATTATCGGAACCACACGGTTTATTGAAAATTCGAAGGTTCATGAGCAATTCGCATACAGAGACCCTCTTTATTCCTACAAGTTTCTTAATAATTGACATCATTACGGAAATATTCCGTTGTTGCACATTAGCTGAGACCACACACGCACACTAAGAATAAATCGCACACGCACACACACACACACAATACACACACACCACACACACACACAACCATATATATAATATATATACATATATAATATATATATAATAATATATACATATATAATATATTATATATATATATATATAATATATATATATATATATATAATATAGGTGATGCTAAAAAAGTTACCCGCATGATATCTCGAAAACTAAGAATAGGTACAAGAAAACCGATAACATATATGGGAATCAGCGTATGAATTTGTATGGAAAAATGAATTTTTTTTTTTATATCTCAAACTACGACCTAGGTAACATGAAAACTAAAAATAATTTAGAATGCAGCGTAATGAAAATATGTATGAAAAAGATTTTTTTTTAACTAAAGAATAACACCCAAGGGTAAACCGCAAAGATGCAAAAGAGTCGGGGTCTCTCGCCTCCTGGGGGGACGACGGGGTAGGACTATTTCCCCCTCCGGGAGAAGTGCTCCGGAACCCCCGCTCTTTGGTATTTTGGGGTCGCGGGGGTTCCTCCGCGCCCTCCCCTACGGGGTATGGAATACGTCCCCCCCTCTGTCCACCGTCGGCTCGAGCCCCTAAAAAAAAATTATACGCTGATTCCAATATATGTTATTAGTTTTCTTTTATCTATAAAAGTATAAGAATATAAAAAAAAATATAAAAAACAAAAGTAAATTTTTTTTGTCATTTTCCATACAATTTCATACGCTGATTCCATATATGTTATGAGTTTTCTTGTACCTATCTTAGTTTTCGAGTATCATGCGGTAACTTCTTAGTTTGGCGCATATATATATATATATCTATATATTATATATATATATATATTATATATATATATATATATATAATTTATATTATATAATATATATATATATATATATATATATATATATATATATATAATATATATATACTATATACATATATATATATATATATATATATGAGAACTGTTTGTGTATAGGCAAGACTGGTCATTTTTGAATTTAAGAAAAAATAGTTACAAAATTAAAAATTGCTAGAGATTAATAAAATTAGCATTTATAGCAACTTTAGATGCTAAATGAATGCATGGCAC
>JABUQX010041859.1:17500-25000 GCA_015478945.1 Trachelipus rathkii
GGAGTTACCAAGCACTTCGGCTATTTCAACACATTATCTAGGTGTTAAGACATGTAAGTGTTTGAAAATACCCACGAAGTGCTTGTAACTTCCTTATATACTATCTACATATATATAAATATATATATTATATATTATATTTATAGTATATATATATATTAATATATATATAATATATAATATATATATATATATATATATATAATACTATAATACTATATATATATATATCATATATATATATTTATATATATTATATATTATATATATATTTATAACAATTTTTTTGGAATAATCCAAAATATGTTTTTGAGAAAAGTGAAAAAATATCTTTGTTTAAAATTAAATTGTTGTTTTTAAGTGTTTAATATAAATATTTATGGCTCAAAAACTTATAAGAACATTAATATAGATGATGTAAACACTGGTTGGTGGGGTAAAAAAAACAAAACATGGGGTAAAGTTTATTTTTTTTTTAACATGTTTTTTTCACTGTGATTATAACCCACACAGTAGGTAAAGAATGTCAAATTATAAATCTTTAATATTCTATGTGTTTGTCATTTAAATTTACAACAAATTTTTATATATTTGATAAATAAATATAATATATTAAAAAATTTTATATTATATATAGATAATATATATATATAGAACGCTGTTATGTTTTACGACTCCGTCAGTTTTTTGATATTTTTTGTTTTTATTTCATAATATTGTGGAGTATATGATCCTAACAATCAATTTAAGTGGTGACGGACATGATTCAAAAATATATAGGACCTGTTACGTTTACGGCTCCGTCAGTTTTATTTATTTATTTTTTTAACTAAAGGATAGCCAAAGGGTACACGCGTAAGATGGCAGGAGTCGGGTCTCTCGGCTTCCGGGGAACGACAGGGTAGGACTATTTCCCCCCTCCGGGGAGGGTCTCCGGAACCCCCGCTCTTGGTATTTGGGTGTCGCGGGGTTCCTCCGCCCCTCCCCTACGGGGTATGGAAACGTCCCCCCCCCCTCCTGTCCCCCTCCCCTCGCGCCCCCTACTATTTTTTTTATTTTTTTTATTTTTGTTTAAATTTTTGTAATAAAAGCTTTATAATGCGATTCCAAATATGTAATTGATTTTTTCTGTAAGTGTCATACTTTTCGAGATATTTCAGTCATATTTTTCGAGATATTTCGTATTTGAATTTTTTTTTTTTTTTTTTTTTTACATTTTTGTAATAAGCTTTATACGCTGATTCCAAATATGTAATTGTTTTTTCTGTAAGTGTCGTACTTTTCGAGATATTTCATTTTTGAAATTTTTTTTTTTTATAAATGTGATTTTTAAAAAAATTATGAAAATTATTTAGAAACTTTTGAGATGCATGTCCGTCAACCATAAATTTATATTAGTAATTATATACTAGCAATATGTTAAAAAAAAAAAAAAAAAAATCAAAACTGACGGAGTCGTAAAACATAACAGGGCCTCTCTCTCTCTCTCTCTCTCTCTCTCTCTCTCTCTCTCTCTCTCTCTCTCTCTCTCCTTCCTCTTCTCGTCGTTCCAATCCATCATCTCTCTCAGTCTCTCTCTCTCTATCTCTCTCACTCTTCTCTCTCTCTCTATCTCTTCTCTCTCTCTCTCACACTCTCTCTCTCTCTCTCTCTCTCTCTCTCTCTCTCTCTCTCTCTCTCTCTCTCTCTCTCTCTCTCTCTCTCTCTCTCTCTCTTCTCTCTGTCTCTCTCTCTCTCGTGCTCTCGTCTCTCTCTCTCTCTCTTTTCTTGTTGTTTAGAATTCTACTTTCTTTTCTCTCTCTCTCTCTCTCTCTCTCTCTCTCTCCTCTCCTTCTCTCTCTATCTCTCTCTTCTCTTCTCTCCTCTCTCTCTCTCTCGTCTCTCTCTCTCTTGCTCTCTCTCTCTCTCTCCTCTCTCTTCTTCTCTCTCTCTCTCTCTATCTGTCTCTCTTTCTCTCCTCCTCCTCTCTCTCTCTCTCTCTCTGCTCATCTTCCGTCACTCCTCTCTCTCTCTCAATCTCTCTCTCCTCTCATCTTCTCTCCTCTCTCTCTCAGTCAATTCTTCGCATCTCTCCTCTCTCTGTCTCTCTCTCTCTTCTCCCTCTCTCTCTCTCCTCTCCCCTCTCTCTTCTCTCTCTCCTTTTCTCTCTCCCTCTCATCTCTCGTCTTCCCCTCTCTCGTGCTCCTCTCCTCTCCGCGCATCTCCTCTCACTCCTCTATCCCTCTCAACTCCATCTCTCTTCTGCTCTTATTAATATATATATATATTATATATATATATACTATATATCTATATAATATATATTATATCTATATATATATATATATAATAATTTATATATATAATATATATATTATATATATATAGTATATATATATATATTAATACTATACTAATATCCTGTTGGCTTCTGGTGTGTGGGTTATAACACTCCTCAACACAGATTAATTATGTATTATAAATAAAAAATCCCGGGATCGAGGGATTATTCCGTGGGGTGTGACCCACCAAAATGGTGTTTCATATTAAATAGGCTCCAAAAAAAACTTCGATTTCTGATAGACAAGTTGCAGTATACAAAGGAAACTTTTTCTTTTTTTTCATTTGCCCATTTGGAAAAAAAAAGGAAAAAGCACTCCACACAATTTTAGCGTAATTGTGCTGTGCGGTTGGCACAAAAAATATTACGGTGGTGCGGTGAAGTACGGAAAATATGGAAAAGGATGTTACTTCTACATAAATTCCATTCCGTGCACAATTGTAATAAATTTAAAATATATCATCTACAAAATATGCAGCCATATGACGCATTATAATCGGTTGAGAAAATGAAATGGGAATATCTTTGAATAAATGAAACTAGGACTGAAAACTCCTGAAGAGCTATTATGGAAAGCTCTAAATAGTTTTTCGTTTAAGAAAATAAAGTGTAGAAAAGAGTTTCTTAACCTATGGGTCGCAACCCAAATTTGGGTAGCCGGGACTCCCGAGATGGGTCGCAACCCAAATTTGGGTCGTCGGGACGATATATATATATATATATAATATATATATATATTATATATATATATAATATATATATATATATATTATATATATATATATATATATATATATATATATATATATATAATATTATAATAATATATATTATAATCATATATATATATTATATTATGATAATATATATATATGATTATATATATCATAATATATATATTGATTATATTTATATATATATATATATAATATATATATAAACATATATATTATATATATATATATATATATATATATATAGTTATTCTATAAAAGAGTTGTTGTGGAATATGATGATAGCGTGAAAGGGTGTACAGTAGCAAACAAAAATTTATGCCTTCCTAATTATATACGTATTAAAATCCTTCTTCGTAAATATTTCAAAACAAGTATTCATTAGCAGTAATTGTCCAATGAAGAAAGACATTTACACACACACATACATACATAAGTTAATGAATCTATTTTTTTTTTTTTTTTTTTTTTTAAAAAAAAAGGGATTATTTTAAATAATTATTTTGACCTATTTATTATTCATAACATTTATTCAAGAAAATTTTTTCCTTCCTGCTTTTTTTTATTTCGTATTTTTATATATTTATATTTATTTATTATTAATTGTTTACATTTATTTAAAGTTAATTTTTAGTTATTTTTTTTTAATTATTGGATTGGTTGCAACTTTTTTGGCAATCATAATTCATTTTAAATTTAATTATTATTAATAATTATTAAACTATTAATTCTTAATAATACTATTAATAATTATTAATAATTATTAATTTTCTTAATAATTATTATTATTATTATATTATTATTATTAATGTATGTATGTATTATTATTATTTTATTATTATTATTATTATTATTATTATTATTATTATTATTATTATTATTATTATTGCAGTCATTATCCTTTTTTTTATTCTTCCTTTCTTTAGGTCTGTATTTCTTTTCATATCATAATTGGACCGGAAGAAGGGAAAAAAAAATTAATTTTTCTTTTTTGCATATTTTGGTAATTAATTTCTCGTCTTAAAAGAAAAATGACGCCAAAAACGAAAAATAAAAATTTCACAACAGTTCTTTCATCGACTCTTTTTCCGAAATTATTTATATTCCCTACGGTCCTTGTGGATATTATATATATATATATATATATATATATATATATATATATATATATATATATATATATATATATATATATATATATATATATATTTTATTATTTTCATTCTCTCATATATATATAATTGGTTTCATATACTCTCGGATAAAATTAACGCATCACTTGCATTTATGTCAAAATGATACCACAGCGTGGTTGTATTATAGTATTGCGTGTAACGTTCTGTTACTTATTGTAGAAAGTTATTTACCTGTAGAAGGTACGTCTTGCAAGTGTTAGAAAAATTTGGGAGGAATAATAATGAATGAAATCATGAAGATGGAAAATTCCCGGTATAAAGTAACTAACAAATTGCAAGAAATAACAAAAAGTAACAAAACCTCCAATTAATTGAGGACCGTGACCCTGCAACTGTAAGCCAGCTGATGGATTGATTGTGATAATGGCGTCTTGCGGGAAATTGTTTCACTCATCCTTCAACGAGCCCGCCAGCTAACTGAGTGTCAAGAAAGCATGTGCCCGGGCTCTGACATGCCTTCCCAACATATCCCAAACATGATCTATGGGATTCAAATCGGAGCTTCTCGCAGGTACAGGCAGAAATTGGATTCCCATTGTTTCGACATACATGTGGAAGACCGTTGCAGTGTACGGTCTGGCCTTCTAAAGGAGCAATAAGAATGTGTCGGCAATGAAAGGAACGAAAGGCACTGCATATTACTGAAAGATTTCGTCAACATACAATTCTGCTGTTAAAGTCTCCCTCTCTAGTACATGCAACTCCGTGCCACTCTCAAATCTGTTCCAGCCCAGATCATCACAGTCGAATCAGAAAATGACCCTTGGAGAAATGTTACAAGGGGAACAGCCCTCTTCTGAACGGCTCCACACTCGCTAAAGATCGTCTGGTACATATAGTACTGAAGAGAGAGCAATATTCCATTGCGACATTGTGTAACTCTCAAAGATCTGTGTAAATTGCAATTTGTTAACCCGATGCACCCTGGTCAGAAGAAAACCGGTAGCAGGTCGTCTATCAGTCATTCCATTCTCATGCAGTCTTCTTCGAACTGAACAGCCAGAAATAGGCAAATGTCTTGCTCTACGGAGCAGGTTTCGGAGCTGAACGCTCGTTTGGAACCAATCTCGCAGAGCTACCAGATAGAAAATCTGGCATTCCTCACCGAAGTAACTCAAATGGCCCTGACCTTGTCTTCTGTGATTGCTGCCAGTCTCCCTGAACAGGTGGAGGATTCGACACATTGTCGATTAGTTGACCCACTTTTCTCTGTGAGAGGCCCGTTTCTAATAGTTTTGTCATCCTGATCACAGATTTTTTTTCTCTTGCTATGTGTCTGTCCATTCTTCAAGAAATCTAGACCAAATGAATACCAAATTTTGCAACTTGTACACACTCAGAGGACTACGGAATCCTTGGAACTCGAAGTGCATTTGGACAGAGAATGATTTGTACAGCAGTTTGAGTGGTATGCACTCGGACTTCTCATGGTGTGTACTGCAAACTAGTTGTTAAGTTTGTTGGCTGTTTTATTGTTTAAATCTACCTGTGTTGTTCTGTTTGGATCACTGTAAACGCAGTATAACATAATCCTCCTAATGGCAAGATTGGCCACCTAATGCTAAATTACATGGGATGAGTTAGGTTTTGTCCAGTAGTTTAATATTATATATATATATATATATATATATATATATATATATATATATATATATATATATATATATATATATATATATATATATATATATATATATATAACATTCTCATTCACTGCAAATTCATCTCCATCTTAAACAATTTTAAATTATTACAATTAATCTTTCTGTTTATATATTTTTTCAACTGGGACTTGGCCAAGTCCCAGCCGAGTCCAGCAGTCAGCAACATGTTGCCAAATTGTTTTACAACTTTTTTCCCCGTTTTTGTATACTTGTATAAATTTAACATGCCCAAAACCGATGAGGGCATTGGCATGTGAAACTCATTTATCTGGTACAACAATCCTATTCTACTACACAATGAAATTACATCAAATAAATTAACACATCTAAGGAAATAAAAATGTAAAAAGATTGAGGAAAGTTACATGCAAGGATATTTTAATAAATTAAAATATGTTATAGAATAATTGAAGCATTTGATGTAATATTTCTCTGATTACATGCAAGAATATTTTATAAAATAAAAATATGTTATAGAATAAGTCTTACTGAGCTATAATGGCATTTGATTGGAGTTTCCTCAAAAAGATGAACCATTACTAAAAAAGGACAATTTGTTCTTATCTACAATGAGCATACATATATACTAGGCGTTTAATCAAAAATCCCAAACTTTTTGACAGAATATGGCATTTTTAAGTTCTTTTTCAATTACTTCTTATAGACATCTGTCAGTAAAGTGACTTCATCTTCTTTCTCTGTCTATTGAGATATTCCTCAACTTTAGGGTGGGATGGTTTAAACCATTGGTTTAAACCATGGTTTAAACCACAAAAAACCAATGGTTTAAACCATAAAAAACCATGCATAAAATATTAAAAATATGTTGTGTGGTTTTCTTTAACGCTTTCTTCCAAATATAGTTTTCTCGTTTTTCAATCGAAAGTAACTGAAAACCCAATAAAAAATTTTCTGCTGATTTTATATTTTTGTGAGAATGATTTTATATATATATATATATATATATATCAGTGGCGGCTCGTGAACCGAAAACATGGGGAGGCACTTAAAAATATATATATATATATATATATATATATATATATATATATATATATATATATATATATATATATATATATATATATATATATATATATATATATATATATATATATATAATATATATACCACTATATCATATTTTTTCAGTATTCATTTTTTCAAATTTGCACAAACATTAACGATTAACAACACCACCACACTCACCTATGGTTATAATCTAAGAATCACTCCTCACTTCTTAAGCTATATATAAAAAATCATATGAAACAACATATGCCAATTTACATAATATTGACTGTTTTTCGGCAAGATTCTAAGTTCCACCAAGATTTAATATAACAAGAATTAGAGTAAAAATTATAAAAATTTAACCTAAAATTAAGGCCAGCCTCCGAAAGCATCAGCCATGTAACTAAAAAACTATAACAGCTTCTGGAAAATAAATAACATTTTTGATTTCAGAAAGTAATTTCATCGCAGATACTTAAAATTTTTTTATTTTATTCTAATATTTATTAATATCTCTTTATTAATATTAGTAAAAATCTTCAGTGAATGCTCTAATTGACCTTCAAAGCTGC
>JABUQX010041859.1:27500-30000 GCA_015478945.1 Trachelipus rathkii
ATATATATATATATATATATATATATATATGCTCATATACATATATATATATAATAATAACATATATATATATATATATATATATACTCATATATATATATATTCCCTAGTATTCAAATATAAAGGTAAATAAGAATTAATTTGTATTTCATTATTATAGATTAATTTGAATAAATTTTTTTTTTTTTTTTTTTTTTGGTAAAATAATAAAGTATAACCTTTTTTTTAGATAGAGTTTATATATTATAATATACCCTCTTATTTTTTACTTTATGAGTTAATGTTAAACTCCAAAAATAATAATAATTTTATACCAGTTTACAGTTATCAAAAAATTTTGAAATTTAAGAATCTAAAGAAATTTATTAAGGAATTTTAAAATATGTTTTAGCACATGTGTATTACAGTTTCCGGTAGTGATTTTGCCTTTAAAATCTATTGAAAACTTAAAACCATTAAAACCATCAAAATAGCATAAAACCAAAAAACAAAAAAAACATTGGTTTATTTGGTTTATTTAAAAAAAAACAGTGGTTTTTGTTTTTTTTAAAAAAAAACATGTTTTTTTCCCAACCCTACTCAACTTTATTGTTACTTTCCATTAACAACATTCTTAACTGCATTTATAACTCTCAACTGCACTTCTAACTCTATTCATTCATATATCGATAAATCGACTCTTTCATTCCCACATTCATTTAAAATCAACTTCAATTTTACATCTAGAGTTGCCTCTCGACTGTATCTTTCCGATTTAATTCTTGCTGATCTATAGACCGAAATTCTAGGTAGTGTTGCCTCAACCTTGGGAAATTCAAATCTCTAAAAACTCAACCTTGAAATTACTTGCTTGTCAAAAAGACAAAGAATTATTCTCTTTCGTGTGACAGCTCTAAGTTCTTATCTGTAGACAATATAAACATTCTTGGTATGAATATAAACAAAATATTCTGTAATCTTCATATAGCAATTACTCTTTTTAGACTGGCTTCAAATAAACTGGCAGTTCTGTTCAGGTTTTACATTTGAGCAGTTACTTCAACACTATTGGGAGTCATATCCGTCCTTGTGTGCAATACTGTTCTCTCATATAAATTTTTTCGATTTCCACTCTACTTTTGGATAAAATAGAAATAGTGAAGGCCAAGGAACCTATAGAATGTTCTTTGATTCCTAACTCTCTCGATTCCATTCCTTTAAGACACGTCGCTAAAACCCAATCCCTTTTCTATAGGCAGTATAATGGTGGATGCTCAAGGAAACTAATTACTATATCATTCCACATCCTTTATGATGCCGTATCAGCAGACAGAAAAAAGGAGAAGAAACGATGTTCTTTATTCTGGAATTTAAGTAATCGGAGAATTTAGGATAGCAGATAAGTTCCTTTCCTTTCTTTCCAGCTACTTCTGTTCTGTGGAACTCCTTGCCTTCTTCTGTTTTTCCAACTATATTTAATCTTCCTCTCTTTAAAGCCCAGGTCTGCGCTCACCCGAGAGATTTGCCTTAGGCTGGGGATTGGGTGGGTTTTTTTTCCATGTTTTATTTTCCGCCCCCTCCTTGAAAAAGGCTCGGCCCGTGAGTGGTGGTTAACTGTTAAAAAAAAAAAAAAAAAAGTTCCGAGACAGATTTACAAAACAGGTGAATTTAGCTGTGGATTGACATGTGAGACTAAAGTAAAAAGTTTGAAAGACTTCAAATCAGAGACGCTAAAGCAAACAGCGTGATTTCACACAAAAGCACAACATCAACCGTCTTTCGAGGAAAACTGAGGATAGAGACCGTACGAAGGAACAGAAATGGGTTTACTATTAGAACTTTCAACCGTCTTAATGTCGGTTAAGAATAAGAGATAAGGTTTAGAGGAGGAGAGGTGGTGTTCAACTTGAGTTTTGGATAAGAATAAGAGATGAGGTTTAGAGGAGGAGAGGTGATGTTCAACAAAGTGGAAATTAAAATAAATGAAGAAAGAAAACCCATGCACAAGAACAGGCCAGCAATTTCCAGGGTGGCACCAACCCCACCACCGCAGGCAGTGTACTCAAAAGTGGTGATGGGAGAAGGGTGGCTGAGGGGATATTTTTGGAAGCGACCCCTCTTGCCATCTCCAAGACTATACTTTTGTTGGCACCATTTTAAATAAATTGTTAAAAGACTGTGTAAAGTATAATCATGTTTGTAGTGTGTGAATAAAGTAGGCCCTACTGGTCACCTATTAATTGGCACTCCTGTGCAGGATGGATGTGAAGGTGAAGATGAAGCAGGAAAGAGACAAATCATTGGGCACCGATTTGTACTGGGATGTTTTATACATTTCGTGTGTCCATTAGTGGGTAATATCATCACTTTGGATGACGCTACGTCCACCCTCGCCATATATATATATATATATATATATATATATATACATATATGTATATATATATATATATATATATATATATATATATTGATATATATATATATATATATACTGCTATATACTATATATATATAAACG
>JABUQX010041859.1:35000-59248 GCA_015478945.1 Trachelipus rathkii
TTATTTATTAAGGTTCAGAAAAAAACGAACATTTAGAAAAGTACTTCATGCTAGGCAGGCTAATGCAAGAGCTATCCCAATATGGTATAGGTAGAGTGGTTTCTAACTGGATAAAATATTGCCTGACTAACAAAAGACAATGTAGTACTTAATGATCAATGATCATATTATTAAATCATCATAGAGTGTCATTTTTCATGGTTTTGTGTTGGGTACACTTCTTTTCCTAATTCATGTAAATGATAAAGATTAAGGAAAAATGATATAGTTTCTGAGTTCCTCAAGATTCTATATTAGCTGATTCTGTTGGGAATCTTGATGGTTTTATTAAAGTTGGGCTGATAAGTGGCATACGAATTTCAAGCAAAAGGTGTACTGTACTTTGCATGAGCAAATCAAATATAAAGGGTTTTAAGTATGATCTAAATTATAAATGGCTGGAAACTGCTGTTATATAAGACAATAATTTTGATGCACTTATTAGCAATTTGAAACTGTTAGAGCATTGCTGAATTTAAAAATAGAGGTAACAAGATGATGGGTATTACAATCCGTCATGTTTAATTATCAAGCCTTATAGTATTTATGTTAGACCGTTAGTGAATAAATATGAACCCTTTATGCTACGTAAAAATTTACATTGAAACTCATTGGAGTATAAATTCAGAGTCATAATATTTTTTTATTCAGATTCAAATATTTTTTTCATTATTTATAATATGAAACTCTAGTCTGTTTCTCAATACTCACCACTAACATGGAGTAAGACTATGTATCTGGTATGAATAAATAGTTGATATGTTCACAAGAAGCGTTTATATTGGATAATTTGAAAAATTAGACCAAAATAATTAAAAAAGACAATAAGCAAGAGAAAAAGTGAAAATATAATAAGATATTAACGTACTAATTTAACGAATGTAAACACGAAACGAAATGGAGAAGGGGTTTTGTCCCCTGTGATCCTTGAATAGCAACTCGGATGCTTTGCGTGTTAAGTTCAAGGAAGAAGAAAACTCCTTTGTAGAACATTCTAGTTGTTGTGAAACGATCTTGGGATATAGTTTAAATGTGGTGACTGACTGTATGCATATCAATAAAGTAAATATCTGGAGAGTATTTCTAAAACAAGAGACGTCAATAATGTTAGATCTGACGCACTTCTCCAAGACTTTTCGATCCTCTATAACTTTGGGCTCCATATTTTGAGTTTGGGGGTAAATTGTAAATATAAATTTGAAGACATGTGCTTGCGCGCAAAGTCTATTAAAATAGGACTCTAGTCTTGGGAGAAAAAAAATAGTGGCCTGGAGAAGGTCATTTCCTAAAAGAATTAGCGCTGAGACTAATACTTATTACTACGCAATGATTGTTGTAAAAATCTGGCAACGAATATGGCAATAGCTCCTAGGGGAGGCTATTTAAAGGTGAGTGGTTCCACTCTGAAAGTGAATACAGTTATACAGACCAAACTATTTCCTGGTTTATTAGTGAAGAATTTTACTCTAAATCATAGTATATGTTATGGAGTGGATAATGATAACAAAAGCTCCTTTATAATTTTCAAATTGCAATGGTTATTCAGATGCCATGTCTTCATAAGAGTAAATTAGGAAAAGATGTCGTCCTAAGCGGAAGTTAATGATATCTTCTTACCCTGGCGCTGATGGGAGAGGTTTTAGTTATATTTTGGCATTGCGAGAGAATAGTCTTTTACTACTAAAAATAGATTTTCAAAAATTCTTATTTCAGGAAGTTATATAAAATTTTTGATTTCTCATTAATAAATAAATTAGCTCGAGAGTGGATTCTACTATATAGCTAGTTTTAGAACGACTGAGGTTCTTAAACACCGTGCAAAACACTAATATGGAGTTAAATAATAATCATAAAACGCTTTTTAATAAAAATATAGAATATAGAATAAAATTTTGATCAATGAGTATGTAGCAATTAATTACTCTATCCAATCTGTAAAAGTTCTAAAAAGTAAATGTTGCATTATAAAGAACCGTATGTAAATACTATGCAGAAATCACATACGCTTGATTTTATTTAATCTAGGGGTATATTTTACCATTTTCATAAAAAGTTTCAGAATTTCATTTTGCTCCACGTGTCGTGTTATCATTGGTCCTGTTGAAGTATGAGTGAATTATTAGACAATTGCCTACAAGTATGCTAATAAGACGTAGCTACACATTATTAGCCCGTCTTTTTCCTCTCTTCTACTATAAATGTGCGCTTAAAAAATGAGTAATAATATATTTAAGGATAAAAAATATTTTAAAAGTATTAACTTATAATTTTATAAATATAAAGTATTTTACATGCTACTGAAGTCATTAATGATAATCACTAGAGCCATGGAGTTTTGTATAAATTGGAGGCTTAGGTAAAATGAAAAAAACAGTAAAGCTTTTTGAAGAAGTTTCTACCAGCAAATAATCAGGTAGGAGTATTGGTTCTCTCCTATAATCGTCCAACAAGAAACCCTTTTGTATTTGTCATCCTCAGATTTTTTAGTTTCCTACATGCTCCCTCGTTGGGATACCCGGAAATGAAGGGGTCGAGAAAGCAGCTCATACATTCCAAAAGGTCATCTCTCTGCTTCTGATATTTTCCTTGCTTTCCATCGGGGTTCTTCACATACTTTCAGACTTTTTGTTTTCCATTGGAGCTCTTCACATACTTTCAGGCGTGCTGGGCTGAAAACTCCCGGACGGTGCTTAATTTATACCATCAAAAAGTTCCTGAAGAGCTGGTAGATTTCTTATAAGTAGAGTCACTATTAATAGGTTAATCTCGACTCATTTACACATGAGAAAAATTTCTAACGCACAGTCACCTTCCTTAGAGTGCGAGACATCGCAGTTTTGTCATCTGCAATTTACAAAAGTTCTTTCGGTTCATGCCCATCTGGTGCGATCAAGCTATCACAGCTCTCGGATGTGAGTTTTATTCCTGCTTCATCAATTCCTTTTCGATATTGCCTTCTGCACTTATTGTTGGGATTCCTTTTCTTCAGAAGTGATAATCTTTATTTCTTTCTGATATTAGATCTGCTGTTTTAAGGTCTAAATTTCCAGCTCCGTATTTTATTCAGTTTTTTCAAGGAGAAGCTCTTGAAATAGTTTTTGAACTCAGTATTGCCATTTTCTGAAGTGCAGTAGTAGCAGCTCCTGTACACGTACTAATAAAATGCAAATCAATTGGGTTTTTAAAATTCCTTTAAATGTCTTTCCAACCGATTAACATAGCTTAATTTTAGTATTCTATAGAGAAGAAACCAAGTCAACTTCAAGGATAAATAACCGAGAAAGTCGTCAAGAGTGAACCCTTTTAGAGGAAAAGACGTCAAGAGTGAACCCTTTTAGAGGGAAAGACGTCAAGAGTGAACCCTTTTAGAGGGGAAGACGTCAAAAGTGAACCCTTTTAGAGGGAAAGAAGTCAAGAGTGAACCCTTTTAGAGGGAAAGACGTCAAGAGTGAACCCTTTTAGAGGGAAAGACGTCAAGAGTGAACCCTTTTAGAGGGAAAAACGTCAAGAGTGAACCCTTTTAAAGGGAAAGACGTTAAGAGTGAACCCTTTTAAAGGGAAAGACGTCAAGAGTGAACCCTTTTAGAGGAATTCAGTTCCTGTCCTTTTATAGACATTCAAAAGCAAGATAGACAGAATGAAGATTGCAATTTAGTCTGATGTAAGAAGCTTGACAAAGAATGAATGAAGAAATTCATAGTAAGAGGAGTTTTACTAATCTCTTCATGGAAGGATCTATGTGACTAAAGAGTTCTGGAGAATATTATTAAACTATCGTTATACAATAGTATAAAGATAAAGTAATTCGACGGCATAAGATACATTGGAGAGTCGGTATGATTACGAGACCCTAAACCATATTTTCCAACTTTTCAAGAAAAGAGAGTGGTTCAGGTTTTACTCTATATAAGTGAATCGTAATCCATACGATAAAATATTATTCCCTTGAACAATGTAAGAATCTAAAGTAGTAACAAAATTTCTGGATGCACTTTAAAATTCCGATCTAACATAAGAGCAGCTTGCATAGCTAGAAAAATGTTGCTATTCTAGAAATGGTGTTTAAACGAAAACGCTAGAAATACAAATAAAAGATGATTTGAGATGCCTTTCCGAAAATGTAGTTTTATGCTGAAGAATGTACTATGGAATGATTGGAATAAAGAACCTTTAGGATTTGTATCCTTAGACAATTATAATTAACATGTAAATAAAAATACAAGTTTATATATATATATATATATATATATATAATATAATATATATATATATATATATATAATATAATATATATATATATTATAATATTATATATAATATATATAGTATATATATTATATTATATACTAATATATTATAAATAAATATATATAATATATATAATATATAATATATATATATATATATATAACTATATAAATATATTACATATATAAAAAAAATAATATATATAATAATATATAAGTTTATATATATATATATATATATATATATATATATATAATAGGGTGTATCGAAACTAATACTTTAGTCGAATTTTTAAATTTCACGCGCTATGTGGGGTCTTCAGCATGTTGATTTAGCACCGTGTGTGTGAATGTTGCAGTTGTTCGATTCCCTCCGGGCCCTCCCATTTTGATGGAAATGATGGAAATGGAGATATTGAAATGAAAAAGACATATTATAATACCTTTGTACTGAGACATTTTTACTTTTCATACATAAACTATAAGTAACCTGTTTTAATTCATCTCGTAACAATATTTTGAAAATTTTTTACTTCTTAAAATTCGAATCGGAAAAGTCCATCAACTAATTAATGGATTCAATATTGTTCAGTATGTAATGTTCTAAAAACAGACACCCGAAGTCGTACAGTTTCACACATGAACAGACTTATATATTTTGACAACAAATCTGAACTACAGCTTAATGAAATTTATTTTAGTTTCAATTTTATTGAGTTGTAATATTACGAAGTTTGGTTTTTATAAATAAGCATTTTTGTTATGATATTAATTTTGTAATAATGTATAAAACAGAGAGAATATTAATATATACATCGCTATGTATTGCTTAGTGATAATTTAATAACTGAAACTGTAACATGTGCTTGTGGTAAAAGTGATATACGTGAAACTCACGTGTCTTTTGTACAATATATTATATGTATTTAGTATTATGTAAAATTGTATATAATTTTATATATTATATAATTATTATATATATATATATATATATATATATATATATATATATATATATATATATATATATATATACCCCTAAAAATTCACCAGCTATATGAATCATAATAATTTAACATAAAAAGGGTTACTGTCGAAATCGATATTTAGGAGTAGTAATATGTAGGAGTAGAGAGTTGAGAAATGAGTAAGAAGAGAGTATATGGATGAACTAGAGGATAGAGTAAAAGAGATAGTAGATATATATTATATTATACATTAATATAAATATATTATTTCAATAAGCAGATTTATCTCTAATCTAAATACTATATATATTATATAATAATATATATATAAGTTATTATAATAAATATGTCATATATAATATATAATAAATATATATAGGATTATCAGTTTTATATATATATTATAGTAATATATGATTAATATATAGTACGTATATATATATAGTATATGAGTAAATTATTTTTTGTAAGATATATACTATATATAATCCGATTTTAAGAGTCCTGCATTAAAAATTGATAAGAGAGAGAGAGACGAGAGAGAGAAGAGAGGAGAGAGAGAGAGAGAGAGAGAGAAAGAGAGAAGAAGATGAGAGAGATGAGAGAGAGAGAGACGAGGAGAAGAGGATAGAGAGGAAGAGACGGAGAGAGAGAGAGAGGAGAGAGAAGAGAGAGAAGAGAGAGAGAGGAGAAACTGCAAACAAAATGGTATATAAACAAAAGGAGAGAGAGAGCGAGAGAGTTATACTTTTTATATAATGGCTACAGGAAGTAAAAACTTGTTAATGTCTTTGATTGGTCAAGCCATGTGAATTCCCAACTGCGGTGACTCTCTCGAAAGCTGACGTTTACAGGCACTGTCTATATGTTAATAAGAGAGAACAGATCGCCACGAAGGGATCGGCAACCTCTAAAGATTGTCTTAAGTCATGTGATAATCATTTGAAATAATTTCTTCTTCCCCCCCCCCATAGGATTTAATGGTGTACGGCTAAAGGCTGAAAGGCTTGTGCAATCAGCTTTAAATATAAATAAAATCCCAAATGCCTGACGGAATGATTAGTTCTACGAGAAAGTGAAGATATTAGATACAATGTTTAGCATTTGTACTTGTAATTGCTACGAAAAGAAAATATCAAGAAAAGACTGTAGGTGTAAAGATAAAATCCCAATAATTTAATGGGAATCTTTTGTGGGACAGAAAGAACGACGAAATCAACTTGGACCAATTGATAGAGCAACGACTAGTGCCAGGACAAGAACTCAAGTTAGGATGGGGAGGTTAGCACGTCACATTAGTAGAAGAAATGGTAGGGGCAGAGGAAGAGTCATCAATATAGATAGTAGTGTTCCATCAACTAGGACATAAGTCGTGGAAGTTACTGAAGAGGAGAGAATGTAAATAGAAGATAGTAATAATGATGATGATTATATTCGAGAAATTGAAAGAGTACAGAATAGGTTTACATGCAAAGATTTGGTAATAACAGCTGACAGTTATCGTGTAAGTTCAAGGGCAACTGCAATTTTTGTTAACACATCTTTGAAAGACATGGGAATGTTAAATGAATGCAACATGTTAGATGGAAAGAAGGTGGAGCAAGAGAGAAAACGAGTTGGGAAAAACGATCGTCATCAGAATGAAAGCTGAAAACACACAAATTGAATGTTTAGGATTTGATGGTATAAAAGACAATACAAAAACTAAAGAAGGAATGGAACACGAAGAGTACTATGTCGTTGTGAAAGAGCCATGTGATATATACCCGACTCATGTTAGTCCAGATAATGGAACTGCTCGCTGTATTTCTGAGGAAATTATAACTTTTCTAATAGATTCTGATAGTATGGATTCTCTCAAAGCTCTCCTGTGCGATGGTGCTCCAGTTAACACTGGTACAGTGGGTGGAGTGCTCAGATTGATTGAAATTCATCTTGAAAGACCTATACAGTAGCTAATTTGCCATCTCCACCCTAATGAGCTCCCATTCTAACATGTTTTTTCAGACAATAGATGGTAAACCATCAGGATCACATACTTTTTAAGGCCCTATTGGGCATGAAATTCAAAAAGATTTAACTAAATGTGAGATGGTTAACTTTCTTCCCTTACACTCCATAATTATACAGATCCCCGAAGATATTGTTATGCAACTCAGTACAGACCAAAAATATCTCTATGAAATGTGCCTTAGTATAAAATATGGACATGTATCATCATCATTAACCAGAAAATCTCCTGATGCACTTAATCACTCCCCATGACTAACAACAGTCAATCGAATCTTAAGACCATATGTATCTACACAGACTCCACATAAAACTCTTGAATACCTAGTAAATATTATAAAGCAAATTTATGCTCCAGGCTGGTTCTGGATAAAGAGTCATGGATGGAGCCCATAATTTTTGGTATTTAATGAATCTCCTTAAGGGAGCAGATAAAAAATATGCAGTGATTTTGAAACATACACTTCAGTATAATTCCTGAAAATATATTACCAGGGATGATAACAGACAAACGAAAATCGATTAGAGAGTTAGCTGTGAGTCGCATAATTCAAGGGTCAGAAATCAAAATATCAATGAAAGAGCTTTTCAGCTTCCAAAAACACTAAACTTTAATACAGGGGACTACTCGAACATGATCGAATGGGAGAAAGAAATGATCTTTCAACCACCAATTATCAAAGACTTTTCTAACGAGGAGGTTTTTAATATTTCAAATGGGTCGGTTCAAACAAAAAAGATTACATGCCACAGCCAAGGAGTGGAGCGCACAATAAATGTTGTAGCAATCTTTTCTACATAGAATCGGATACGATAACAGTCATGAGTTTATCTTAAATTTAATTGAATCCAGAAAATGTCCAACAATTTATATATATATATATAATATATATAATATTATAATATAATTATATATATAGTGTATAACATTAATATATATATAATAAGTATAATATATTATATATATATATATTACTAGGGTATGTATATATAGTATAGTATATTATATTTATATTATTTATATATATATTATATATTATATATATATATATATATATATATATATATTATATAAATAATATAAAATATATATATAATATGATATATATATATATATTATATTTATTATATTAATAATATACTACATACATACTATAATATATATATATATTTATAATAATATATATATATAGAATATATTATATATATATATATATATATATATATACTATATTGAGTTTATATTATTATAACGATAGATATATATATAGTCTATATATATATACTATATATAAACTAGATACTTATAGTTATATATATATTATTTTATACTTTTTTATTTTTATATATATATATATATCTAGATATGACTTATTATATGTACGTTACCAGTCAGTACTATACTATATACCCTCACATAATAATATATATATATATATATAAGGATAAATCATATATATATATCCAAATTAATTTTTATTTTATCATATATAAGATTTTATATTATATATATATTATATATATGTATATGTATTAATAATATACTATTAATTATAGGGCTTGAATGGGCAGCAAATAATACCTGATATATATATATTACAGATACTATCGTATATGATACACGTAATACTATAGATATATATATATATAACTATGTATATATTATATATATATATAGAATATAATATATAATATATGTATATATATATATATACATTAGTTATATAAAGTAAGTTTATAATATATATATGAAGTATAATAAAGTATATTTAATTTTTTATGTAGTATATATATAGATATATATAGAATATATTATATAATAGTATAATAGTATATATATATATATTATATATATATATAAGTTATAGTAATGAGATATATAGATAGATATATATAATTATATATAATATATTACTATATATAATATATATATATTATGTATAAAGTGATCTTATGTATTTATATATATATATATGTTGTGTTTTATATATATAATATTAATATTATTTACTTCTATAATTATATGATTAATATATATTATATATTAAAATTATTTAATTATATTATAATATATTATATATATATATTATATATATGATATATATATATATAATTAATATATATATTAATGATTATTATTATTTAGGTAGTTATAGTAATATATATATATAATTAATATAATAATTATATATATAAATATATATTATTTATATATTAGTATTATTATTTTATTTAATAATACTAATATATGTTATTAATTATATATATATTTGTATGACGTATGATAAGTAGTTTTAGTATTTCTTATTGTCTGAATAATAAAATCTATAAGAGAATGAACAAATACAATAAGGGTATTCTTGTCGAACATAATATATTTAGAGGATAGATATATATATATATTGAGTTAGAGAGAGAGATGTAATATAATATATAATAATACCGGTATATATATATAGTTATATATATAATGAATATATAGTATACATATTTTATTTATTTAATATATTTATATCTATACTACTATATATATACCTGTGAAACTACTTATATATACCTATATATACTTATCATAATCTACTTAGTTAATTACTCACTTACTTTTATGATTAAATAAAATAGTGACGAGTTACTGAATGACATTGATTGATAACGCTTACCATACAAACTGTTAGGGAGAAAACAATATCGACTAGCGTAACCATGGGAGGGTATGAAGAGTCAACGAAGTGAGTAGGAGAAGTAAGAGAGCGAGAATGGAGAGATGTGGCTATAGATCTGAGATCGCAAGACGAGAATGCTAATGGGAGGGGTCCCACATATTATCTACAACAAATTCACACCACTCCGATTTTATACTGATCATATGACCTCAGAGTGCCCGACACAATTAGTGTGAAATGTCCGATAAATGGGTCCCAAATTATCCGAAATACCCACCACTATATCCAGTCTTTCAGTGTTTAAGGTTATTTAAATCTGTATAGATGAGCAGGTGCAGAAAGTTTAGTGAAAATACGAACACTTTTGATTATTGTGAAGAATGCTCATTCTTTAAATATCGAATTGGTAGAAATATTTGAAGAGAAACGTAGTGTTCCAAGGGATCATATATAATACCCTTAATCTCGACCTAGGTCGTATCTGATCTGATTTACTGATATTTTTACTAAACTTAAAATCTTTGTCATGATCACATAAATATTCGTATGAGTCGAGATTCGGAGACCAACCATACATAACTATTATTGCACCAGAGAAATAAAACAGGTTATACCTCTTCTCATTTACTTATTTCCATACCTATACTTATATCATCCACCTATGATTGCGTCACTTTAGGGAACATCTCGCTGAAGTATTAAGTTTATAGTATTATTTAGTTAGATAGATAAGGTGTTTACATTGACAATAACTTAAGTCAATAATGGAATTAAGTCACTTACCTTACACTATTCCCCTTAAAGTGAGAGTTTCGATCGTGCAGTTACAAAAAAAAATACAATTCCATTGGGTTCACTTAAGACTGCAGACGAACTTCTTACACTGTGGATATATTCTCGTCATCATAGCGTATTTATCCACTTGAGCCATGAAATCAAGAAACACATTATGTATACTCACCCTCTGGGCTAGTGTTACTATACTTATAATTGCACCATTTCTTTTCACTCTCCAAGCCAAATCTCTATCAATGCCTTTCCTTCAAACATTCTCATTTTAACTATGTACTCAAATTCCATATATCTCATTTCTATACTGTGTGTGTTCTTCTAGTACCTGCGACTATCGAGTATACTTACTATCCCTTCTACACTCTTATATATACACTACCTTGTATGTATCATGCCGTCATGTAGACTGTACATGATCATACTAAGTATCATCATTCTATTCTCCAATAATCTGACCCAAAAAAGATCCGAATTTCTAAATCATAGTCTCACCTCCTTTCATCTCATGATGCATACTATCTCTTCAATCACACATACACAGGAGCTAAACACATATCATTTACCTCTTAATTATATGCCTAATAATCTCCAACATACCTAAATGCCTAAATCAGATAGGACTATCCAAATCTAGATATACAGTGACTTTACAAATCATTATGAATTTATAGTTAGATATAAATACCTAATTATAATCACTCTAGACGTCTCGTTCCATCAACTCCACTATGAGTCTTCACTTATACTATCACATCCCACGTAACATCATGTCTTAACAACATTATGCCACTTGCAGTAACCTAGCACATTATTAAAACTTCATGATACTCCTTTAGCAAGGTCGCTGAAGATAGTTATTATGCACGAAACCACCTTCCAAACCATTATTTCATCATCTATCTACAATATGCTACAGCGTCTGCTATATGAGCTAATGAGTATAGCACACAAATAAATTGTATTTCGCATCAGAATGTTGTCTTATCTAATACTTTATTCTTTTCACATTCACTCGTTACCATTATTTACCACGGCCAATCTATATTTTAATTCTCAATTTCTTCGGTCCAATCTTGCTAACCACTCTAACACACTATATTGTATTATAACTAAATATATTAAAGCCATTGGACGTCAAATCCGTCTGCTCTTTTCTTAATAACAGTTAACCCGTGCTAAACCTAACAACGAATGATACCTAAACTGCTACGACCCCATTGTGAGGTCTAATATAATAACGGAATATTTTGTCTGAAAAAATATCGCGCCATTTCCCACCATTTTTCCTCTAAAGTATATCATAACATTAACATTAGTCTTGTTCATTTTTACTAAATCGTAGAAATAACACACTAGTCAATTAATTAAAATTCGAAAATAAATATATCAATTATTATTATAATGATTATATTAATAATACTAGTAATATATATATAAAATTAATAATATATTATAATAATTATAAGATATATATATATATATTATATAATATATTATATATACAATTTATAATAATATAATATATATATAAATTAATATATAAAAAGTTATAATATATATATATGATATGTTGTGGTTATGGATGTGTTATTTTTTTTTGTGATGTGTGTATTATATATATTATAATGGTATGAATGTAGAAGTTATTTTAAGCAATCCCAAGTAAAATTTCAGTAATAGCTATAATATATATAGTACTATATATATATATATATAGTAAATAATAATAAGTAGATAATATATATATATATATTATATATATATTAATATATATCTAACTGTACCGTTAACTTAATTTATTATCTCTAATATATAAATAATACGCTAAATAATATATATATATACAACTAATAATCACTTATATAATATATATATATAATGTATTAATTATACATATATAATATACTTATAAATAATGTGTATTATCATATATAATTTCTAATATAACAAGATCTAAACTTAATGGCAAAATAGTAGCGTATAATTCAGATCCTCTCTTAAATTACTTTATCTATTACATAATTTATTCAACTCAGGTTATTAAGTTATATAGAGTGATAACACGCGATCTCGTTGAGGCTCGTAACCAAAAATGATAAGAGATAAATTTCGGCATAATAATAAATCCATAAACCTTCAATCTTATTGATTGTATACCTATATATATATATCATTATTATTAATTATATATTATATAATAATTATTATATTTAATATATTATTATTATTTATCATGTTAATATTATATTCACTTATTATATTATTATTATATTAATTAATTATTATTATTAATATTTATATTAATTTTATTATATTATTATTTATTTATTATTATTAAATAATAGAGGGAGAGTATACGCATAGTCGCAGCGATGAAATTACTTCATATTTTAATGGTTCGTCTTTCTCTTATGCGTTAATATACACACTCATCCTCCAGACAATAACATACTTATATTGGACACCACCCTTTTATATTCACACAATAACTTATATCACACCTCCTACTTTCATAGACATAACATTCTTTACACACATACCTATCCCATTTTTAATTACCTAGTGTGTGGGGGAGGAAAGAGATTGTCACTGCTATCTTATACATATATAATCATAATTACATGTCCTGCGCGTACGAGAAGGAGTAGCATAATACATAAAGGGCACTTAGTGGTGTGCATTGCGCTGTGCTACTCTCGGGATCATGCCGCCTGAGAGCCGATGATAATATCGAATCAGTTACTATTTCAATTTGCTTCTCACTCCCCTCAACATAATAAGGATTAGTGAGATTATATGTGTATAAAGAACATCAGGGAGCTATTAAGGTTGGCGTGATCGTCACGTATATCCGGCTCAGTGCCTAACAATCATATCTTTCCGGGTGCGATATCAACATAATGTGGATGCTATCTTCGATACTTGGATCTAGGGTTAACACATAGCCCTAACATTTAATTGATCAGAAGAGTAAAACAAATGCATTAGACAGATGAGAGAATATAATAAAAGTGAAGAGGGTGTACCTACTAATGGATGTGATGTAAGTGGAGGTACTATGTGTCTTGGACGAATCAAGCGGCTATTAATGTCTAAGAGTTACAATGTGTTTTCAAGCAATTGGTACTAACTCTTAGGCGGTGGCTGCAGTGCTTATAGGTGTGAGATAGAATATTGATAAAATATAGGATATAGAATACTGATATATAGACCCGCAGTATAGTGGGTCTGTGAGTCTCTCTATAGAAATGCTGGAACTCTCGAAGATCTGATCGCTGCTTTTCAACGCATTAGAAATACCTGAAAGTACGTAGGTGTGAGTCTTCCGAAATTAGTTAATTATTGTAAATGACTTTTATTCCTGATCAATGTTCTAGGGAGTAGAGATATTTTTAAAAAATTACATAATTGTGAGGACCTGATACAGACATCCGGTATCTCTCGGTTAAATGCCTGATTATCTATTAGTCGTGTGAAGTGTATTCGGCGCTATGATCGAGACACGGCTGGGAGATCAGAAGAAAAAAGAATTGTGTTACAGTTTAAAGGATAATATTGGTGAGTATACTTTGTAGATGAGAGAAAATGTGACTGAGGGAATGATTGGAGAATAAAAAGGTGCATTTATTTAGAGGAAAGAAAGCGGGTGTGTAGTCGGTTCATATAACACTGCTGTGAGTGGGGGTTTAATGGTGATTGCGCTGACCTTGAACTGGGAAATGGATGATTACCACCACATTGACGAGAAGCCATCAGTGGTAAGAGGTCCGTCTCGCGGTCCCGTTATGGTAGTGTCCTTAAAGATTGTCACCCGTAGAGTAGGTTATCACTTATATAATATAAATGTTAAAGAAAGATTTCAGTTTAGCTATATTAAGAATACTAATATATATATTATATTAATTTATTATTTATATGAATAACATGCCATAAAAAACCACGTTTCCCCATTCGTATTCCTTCGTTGAATCTGACTTTAGACATATTAGTCCTCTCTCAAATGAACCATAAGCGTCAAGCGAGCCTTTAGAACATTTGAATCTATGACTCTGTCACTTCAAAATTGCATCTTTCCAGTGTTGAGTCATATTTTAACTTTTTAGTTATTTCGACGATGAAATAGTCTCCTCCGTACTTCTCTTGGAAATATCGAGCAGGGTTAAGACTATATATTCCTACGCCCCCTGTGAGGAAGTGAAGGGCTTACCGGTGAGAAACTCACTCCGATTTATTGCTTATGGTATTTGAGGTATGTCGACGGTGGTTCCTCCGGCCTCTCCCCTTCACGGGTTATGGAGGTACAACAGTTCCCCCCTACTTCTCTCGTTCCTCCCTAACTATTGTACGGTATTGAATACTCCTCATATTAATATTATATTAGTATTAAATATCATAATTATATTATATATTTATATATAATTAATACATAATATTATATACTTTAATATATATTACTATATACTACTACATATATTAATATATATATATAGTAGTATATATAATATATATAGCCTCAATATCTTAATGCGGGCAGTTACTGCCCCTGCGTCAATTATGACAACAAAAGCCTTGCTCGTTAGGTGTTAAGGCAAGCCAAAGGCTTGTTTATCTATAATTTTTGGAATAAAAGTTTTGGAAATGAATGTGTCAGTAATATTTAGGATCCTTGGTATATAGTTTGCGTGTAATATATAGTAGTATGTTATTTATGTATTATTGCGTGCTGTTTGTACTACGTAACCCTCAGTCGTTAGGGTGCTGCTCGTATAGTCAATCTGTGTCGATACATAGATGATAGTTGTACTGTAACTCTTAGTTTACTCCAAGTTGTCACCAGTAGAGGTTATCCGAGCGAGGAACCTCCCCGCTACCCCCAGAATGACCTATAAGATGAGTAATGTTTGGTTTTCCGGGAGTACCACTTCCTCAAAATAAGAGTGAGGTATAAAATAAGTGTATTATATGCTCTACCTACCTTACTAGGTATTCACCCGGTACTAAGGGCTTGAAGCTAGAGACCCCCGACTACCTACGATAGCCTATCTCCCGGTGTCAGTACTTAAGCCCTATGTATCCACTTATAGGATATCATAAATGATAAAATAAATAATACTAGTTAATATAATTCAAATATAATATATATTATATAATATAGCTAAATAGTATCTAATACTACTATAATACACTATAATATATATATAATATTATATTAGGTGCCCGGAACGCTGACGTGATGTAATTCCTCATAATGATGTTTATCCGCTACTACCGTATACAAACTTGTGTATCTTTGATAATTATAGCAGGAGTGAAGACCAATGCAAGAGGCTCTGTATGATCGTGTCCCTTCTCCGCCATTTATATTAGAGTGCATGTCGACCAGTTGTGTGGTATCTATCGCTTAATATCCGCCTAGCACTCTCATAAACGATTATGCATTTAGGCAATTTGGATCACACTGCCAATTCTACAATACTTTTCAACCTTCTTTCTCTGTTCCTCACTCATATGATTTCATTCGACTAAATAACTTATCTTCTTAGTCATTATTCGCCTCATAGTCGTTCTTGCTACCTTCTTTTGTCACCATCAGTTCTATGGTATACTTTTTATTATTATTATCAACACCCACTATAACACCGAATACCATTACGGTCTATGTCGATCAATAGAGCTTTCAGCTCACTTCTATCGTCCTTTTTTTTATATTATTACGTACTAACTTAGTATAGATACTAGTCTTCAACCTAGAGTAACTAGCGTCACTTATCCTGTGTACATCATCCCGCATGGGATCCCACGCTATGTGCTTCCTCAACCCACTGATATTTACAACACACCTATACACACATTCCCTTCTCATACCCGTCGGTGGATGAGGACTGACCTATCCGTATACACGCCGTACACATACTCACCGGACGCACTCTACCAAGCTAGCTAGTATTTGCATACAGCAGATAATTAAAAACACAAACAGTGATACATCATCACTTATATGTTTCTTATTTAACTGTTCTTCTATCACACTCTTAATTATCATTTCACCCTCCGACCCAGGGACTTCTCCTTCAGGAAGCTCTCGCAAAACTAATTTATAATACTGAGAACTTCCTATGAATGCCTTATCTTCGTGTAACGAGGCTACACCTAAACATGAAGTGAGGATGCGTGTCTATTCCAGCGACATATCTGACAAAGAATGCATTAAATAACAATATCTCCGAACCATATTACGTAATAGATCTTTTTATCAGAGTCTGCCACGAATCCGTTCGTGTACCACGGGGGTAAACTCGATACGTAGCCGAGTTGTGACGCTTACGAGAGATCATCAACATACAGATGGAGTCATAATACTCAGCAGACGTCCGACGATATCCACAGGATTCATCATTACAAAAAGACAATAAGGAGTCTTACAATTTCAACCAACGGCTGAAGCTGTGCATATATGAGCGCACAAGTCAAACGAAATACTCAATAATTTACTTGTACTCACACGCCCGAATTCTCCGCAGAAGATCGACATCGACCCCTCCGATTGACAACGCATCATTGTACAGAGATCTCCAATAGGTACCTGGGCGACAATGTCGGGAATGAACTTCTTCAGGTAAGAAGATGCTCACTCACCACATGAAAACGCGCTTAAATCTGAGATTCTCCGTTATAATCAAATATTTCAACTCTAATCTCTTCTCACCTTAAAGGAATTGTATATATTCCATATAATGTCGATAATGCACCATATCAGACAACTAACTCGTCCCCGTACCATCATAAATATCTACTCACGACTCAGGAGCAAACCGCGACAGTCACCCCTAGTTGTAGCTACCACACATACGATAGCTCACAGGCAATCCCGACAAATTTTGTTTTCCATTACCTATTTATATTCTCTCATTTCGTATTACTCCATACGACTGACACCCTCTTAACCTATGTTTTTAAATGCCAGGTCTCAGCCATACATCATAATTCAGCACTAGGGATTAATATAACTCATTTATAATCTGCGAATCCATTAACATACCTCCATGCTCTCCCTCTCACTGACGGCTCACTTATGAACTCTTTATCTCTCTTCTAGCGTAATTGGTGACACCCTCATCATGAAAAATAATAGATTTTGGTTAGTATGAAAAGATACCTCCAGTTACTAAATTAAGTGATAGAAATTAGGATATCCATCGCGTTTCAAAAATTACATTCTTCTTTTTATTTCAAAGAAGTTCCATTTTCTTCCGGTTTTTTAAGGTTTTAGATGAATTCAAGGTTTCGGTCAGGATACATATCCGATCTTACTCACTGACGAAACTAAAGATAACCAACAGATCTTCAAGAATCTCAGGGTTTCAGTATTTCAGGGGTTAGAAACCCTTTATATGAGAACGTTCAATGGTTCTTGAAGATAATCGTGCCTGAATGTTCATAGGAAAAAAGAACTATTCTCATACCGTACAACATTATATACCTACGTACCGAGTTACACCCCCTCCGTATAATATGGAACACTCAGCTACTGACAAACCAAAATCCTTATCGACCCCTCTCTTACTGCTGACCTCTTTAATACCCCCTCAAATCATCACCCACAAAGGTTGCACCATAATCTTACTCAGGAACATTCAACATGTCTATATACAGATTGTTCGGCACTGATCATTCCCAATCGACCCTGAGAATTACTACGTTGCCTTTACCAATGTGATACGGTATTTTGGTATCAAATTCCCACGAAACATACTGTACGAGGAACGGTTAGTGCAAGTGACAGCTATTTCTCCCAATCGGTTACGGAGAACTCTACTCTATTGGTATTTCACTATTAACTCCTGTGAGAACTACATTTACCGACCCGTACACCGCTAGAAGTAATACATATTAGGTATATATCCACAGTAGCTGTTCTCTTTCCCTTGCTATCCGGAGATATTGCTAGTTTATACTTCACTACTGCATTTATTATGAACAGGATGTTTTTAGTCAGATATTTTATGTTACACATACATAAATGAGCAGGATGAGTATGATATATTATATAAGCCATATTATATTACCTACAGTACTCAAGGGAAAGGAAGGAAGGAATGTAGCAGACAATCAACCTGCAGTTAATCTTAATACAATACCACAATTCCTATGCAGCTACCCCCAAAGCACCGTCGCCGTATTCTAATCCGCCAACACAAACCATAATATCCTTAACCAGATAACTTCACCTCTCACTATTAATTCCACAGTGAAAACTAGGCAGTTACGTATATTTATAGCAAAACCTGATCTAGCCTGTATTGCCCCTACCACACAATCAACTTATATAATATTATATTTATTATCTCATACAGAATAGTACTAAAAAGCAGCTAAGGTAGTTATATGCTATATCAATAATTTATAATTAAATAGACCATTTCAAACAACCCATATATCCGTATAACACTACCTTCAAAAAACCAGCAAATATTATTGGAAACTAAAATGCTGGTATATATTCAGCAACAAAATTTGAGGAAACCATTTCCTGCCAAAGACACCACTGTCCCATACCTACCAAATTAGTGATGGTTCACAACACATGTATGCAAGAGGGTAACTTGATCTTACTTTGTCCCATTTAAATCTCAATTACTCTTCACCACTATTTACTCATAATAATTTCTGTAAAATAAGATTTATTATGTTCTAAAACACCACAGAAGAATAGTTGGCCAATGCATAAAAAATTAATTGGGTTTTATAAGTAAATTAAAGGTCATTAATTAATACAATCATCTTTGATTATTAAAGTAAACCTCAGGACGTAAAGAATAAATAGCATACTCAGTAAGAGACCTCGCAATAAATCTTACTTCCAGAGAATCAAATTAACAGCTTAATAGGGTTTCAACAGATTTGTACACAAACATCACAGCTATTTGAAACAATAACCCACCAACCAACTCAGACTACCTAATATAGTCTGCTTCATAGAATTTTTAAATCGTTAGGCTCTGATCTAAAAAATCTTGAATATTTATTCTTGCTAGCGAGAATATTCCATACATCTAGACACTCTCATACAAGGATTTCTATTACCTCTAAGCAGAAATGAAATTTAGGTAGACAAGCTCCCAATATGGGAGACTTTATAGTATTAGTGATGACTTCCATTTATTCTTATCTTTAAGCTTCCATGCGTTTCCGTAGAAAAGGTGAAATGGATAAAACTATATCAACGTAAACGTTCTGCAAAAATTAACGTCTCTCGATAATAATCAGACCAAGAAGGAAGTTCTAATTTGATAGGTAAACATTTCCCAATCAAATTTTAGTCCAAACTGTAAATTAGTACACTTTTTCGCATTAGATGATTTTAACTGGCAATAATTATTTCACAAGCGTTCAAACCTTGGTGAACACGAACCTCGCCATCAAATTTAACTCTATTTTATAAAGTTATTGGATTTTCGAACTTATCGCTAGAAGCTCATTTGCCACACACCAATAATTCTTCATAAATAAGGAAATTAGCCAGCCGCGTACCTCAGCCAATAATAGACAAAAATTCTGCGTCTCACCCACTGCTCACTGCACCGTCGCAGCAACCACGACTCTATATCCGCTCCCACTCTGTCCTAAATCCTGCTTGCCTTAAGCCACACCTATTACTCGATTCAGACCGTTCGTGAGCAAACGCCTCATAACTCACGACATCCAAATGCGCGCACATCTCTCTCTTGACTGCTTCCAGGTTCGCAACCAACCCTATAAGCGCTCAAGCAATATATATATAGATTGGGACTTTAGTTGAATTGCGCAATACTTATCTCAAGATTATTGCTTCTTCCGAACATAATCTCTCTCTTCACTTCACAATTTAAATTACTAGAGACCCCCCAATATTTTTTCGTTCCGACAAAGTGGTCATACCAACCTAAAGAATCTCTGTATAGTATGACTACATTCTTTAACCTCCAGATATGTTGCCCCGTTCTCGCATCTTGCCGAGGCCTCAACCAAATAATTGTCTCCACCTGAGGTGAATTCCCTTCCATTCGAACCCACCCTCCTAAATCAAACGTCCCCTAAGTTTCCCAAATGAAGAAGACAGTCCCAATAAGAGACATCAATATGTCATCGAGATAAATCCACGTAAGATCACCAGGTCTATAAATACCTTGAAATAATTCTAATTTATATTAATAAACAGCACACACACCAACACACACACACACACACCTCAACACACAATCAGCACACCACACATTTGACATTCAACACAGATCGGACCACAACAGTGTACACTAAGCTACCACACATCTCACGACACACACACGGACACCTACAATCCCACACTACTTAATCATATTACGAATATATACTATATATAAGAGATTATACAAAATTGAAAATAACATATATATTAACGACCAAGATTATATTATAATATTGTATCTTACAGCAACTATCAAACTATAATTAATATATATATATATTTATCATATATATATTATTCAACGTTAGACTTCTTTCAACTATATATATATATATTATATATATATATAATTTACTAAATTCAAATGTAAAAGGATGTTTAATAAACCACTGTTCTGCAACGCTCCATAAAATTATTATGGCACGATGAGGCTAGCAAGTGTTTCCCAGTTCGCCCTCTTTAACTACCGATATTAGATAGAAAGAAAGTGGTAGAGGTGGAGGTCAAATGAAAATATTGAGGGAGGTGCATGGATTCACCCCTACTTACTTATTCACATATAAAAATCTACCTCTCTTAATTCTCCAATAGTCCACTCCACTATTACAATATAAAACTAATTCATCTAATTATTGACTATAATTATATATATAATATATAAGTTAGGCTAAGCTAACGAATATTTACATTAGTATATCCACCAGTTACGTATATTATATATATCATTTATACTATTACTGCTTCGATCTAATATCTATGGTCATTGTTATTAAATTTTATAGCTTTAAAAAAGTCGACTTTAGCTGATCTTTTTGTCAGAACTGCGGTATCACCGATTGTTATATATATATATATAATATAATATAGTGGATATTCATAAAACCTTCTATGAACCTACCTCTTGATCACTAATCGTCTAAGTCCAAAGATCCTATAGATCTTAGCCATTTATACCTTCATTTTCTCATGGGTATTACTGCTCTATCATCACAGGACTCATCTACATATGAACGTTTAGATACACACAGCTTCTTCTTGTATTGAATTATTTCCTATTATGTCCTCATATTCCCTTTAATTATTTGTTGTTTTTAAACTTCTTAACATGATTGTTTAATTTATTGTTATTCGGCTTAAGTGATCTTTTACCCAATAAGCTTTGGATTAAACGCTATGTACCTTAAGACCAATGCTGAAAACCTAACTGCAGCTTGGCGTTATTGATCGAGTGACGGAGTGTGGCTCCTTATATTTTATATCAGTCAACAGCTATCCATCTCATTCTTCCTTCAAATAACTCGTTTTTCGATCTGATATTAGTTGAATGCCTTTCTCTTACTTTCCAGCAAGTTTTAATTCATCTCGAGGCAACGGATAAAGCTTAAGCAGTTCAGCAATCTCTATCCTATCAGCTAGGCGGTCGGACAACCCCTATTGGTGGTTCCCAAAAGTATTGCGCAACTATAAGACCAATACTGAGAGAAGATAAGTGAAATCATTCTTTTAACTAGTAGCAATACAAATAAGGTATCTATACGTATCACGATCCAATCATGTATATTATATTATAAAGTAAGCCGCAAGCTATAGCGAGATCTATGGTACTAGAACGAATTTATATCGTACTACCAAACGCTATTGTAAAAAATTAAAAAATAATTTATATATACCGAACTAAATATCATCATATGTTAACTTCACCAACTCCCTTATACTTCCTATATAATTACTATGAAAGTTACACAATTAATATCTCGTTTCATAAGATATAAGATAGTATTGACCAACAAACTCCTCAATAGCATCTCAATATTAGTCTTCCGTTTATATGGAGAACTATATAACAGATCACGATCATCCTCTTACCACTGCCGTAGCGATGTAGCGATGCTTGCATGATTGTTAAGTTTTCATAGTCACTTCGAGAGTTTACTTTATTCCACTACCTGAAGTCCTTCAAAAACCTAGAGGACTGAAAACAGCAACTTATATATAAAAATGTCACGATATATTTATTCAACACGCGAAAGGGGAAAGAATATACTAATATCTACAACCCCGGTATCTTTTTACATTCTTATGCAGCAAGTTATCTAAACTGCAATTGTATAGCGAATATGACAAAGACGGTGCTCGTCGGTCCTAGAATATGATTTTCGTTACTATCTAATTAATTTCCATATGTTTTCGTCAATCAGCCTTATAGCAGTTTACTGATGTTACTATAAATAACAGAATTACTGGATTTATCGAATACTTATCTTTTCATCTATTTGGACTATTACAGCTTGATTTGGACTAATTCTACTATCCCCAATACTTATTGGCTCATAAAGTAGACTCCGAATAATGTGCGGACTAATCCAAAAGTAACCAATTTCGTATCTGACTATATATCGACTAATATACTATGTCAATTCCTGTTAAATTGATGAGATTATATATCAGGTTTCAGAGCCGCTTTCTATATCTCCTGTATGATTCCTGGAGATAGCCGCACAAGCTTTTTTCAAACTTCTAGTTATATTTTATAGGTCTTGCTCATAGTGAGTATATTACTAAAAAATCGTTCCCGAATGCGGTATACCCCTTGGTAAAATATAGACCCATTAGACACCAGGGGAACCTCTCACTTTTATAGGTATAATTAATGGGATTTTGGTACTTAGGTGTCTTTTTATCGTAATCGATTTAAAGATTTATTTTAGCAACGTATATAAATGATATTTCTCCTTAAACTCCATTTCGCTCGAGGTTTCGCAAACATAGAAATACTAACCTTTATACTTAAATTCAATTTATAAATACCTTATTATCATACTACTGTTCAAACATAACAAAGATCCATCTCATTGTTGGATAAAATAGAGATACAGGGCTGGGTACGTGATCTAGGGGTTGCGTAGTGTCACGGCCACTTTTTAACTAGTGGCGATGGAAGGCGATATTACCGTATCCGCGAGAGGTGCAGGAGATGTTATCTAATATAGGTTAGACTATAATATTGCTCAGTCGGATTGATATAATGGATATCGTTACTTCTATATATATCCCAGGCTGACTGGTTCAATTTGTCTTACTCTATGTTCGAGATGAGAGTACGCTTATAGAGAGCTGATAGGTAGATAGGCGCGGAATATGCATGAATAGAAGTCGATTGTCGCTTTATTTGTCTTCAATAGAGGCTTCATGAGAATATTATTTCTATCCGAAAGCCGTAACGATTGAGGAATAATGCGCACATAACATTTCTACGGCAGGGGTCTGATCTCTGTACCCCCATCTTGGATCCCTTTGAAAAAAACGGTAACTCCCCGTGGTTTAC
>JABUQX010041860.1:0-12500 GCA_015478945.1 Trachelipus rathkii
ATTATTATTATTATTATTATTATTATTATTATTATTATTATTATTATTATATATTAATATTATTATTATTATTATTATTATCTATTATTATCATTATTATTTTATTATTATTATTATTTATTATTATACTATTATTATCCTGATGCCACTGCGTCAATATTGCATTGTTATTATTATATTATTGTTAGCATTATTTAAAGTAGAACAATATTTACCATTGCCATCAGTAACCATAATAACAATTATTATTATAAATTATAATTAAATAAAACTTATTAATGACTTGGTTAATTAAAGTTAGTTATACAATAAATGTTATTTCTAATTACCTCTGCTCCTTGACCGAACTCTCCGACAGCCTTTCTCTACATTGTTTTGGCTGTCCTAATTTGTTTCCTGTTTTTTTTTATTTATTGTTAATAATTAAAATAAAAATAAAGAAAAAATTAAGGATAATATAGATTGATATATACCAATATATATATAATTTCATTATACAATATTTATATATTCAATGTATATTATATACAAAAAAAATGTTTGCTTTAATTTATAAAAAATATAATTCCCCATTTTTTTAAAAACACTGGTCTATCTAAATTTTAATTGGGACTCTAAGTTTTTCTCCAGCCCTCCCTGATCCAATATCTAACTGCTAACTGATTTCCTAAGTTTAAGAACTTGCTATCTCAAAATCTTTGTCCCAACTAGTCACGATCTAAGATGGTAATGCTCTTATAAAACATCCTAATGCCTCCATCTCCAAATTTTCCAACCCTCCAGTTATCTGTCTCTCTCTCTCTTTTCTGTCTTTCTCTCTGTCTTCTCCCTGTCTTTTCTCTGTCTTTGGGGAGTATCAAAAAGAGGGGCTTCTTAGGGGATGGCAGATGAATCATTTCAAATGCGGGGTTCTCCTAAAACTTCTCATAGGGATCTTTCGGGGGGTATTGCGAAAAAGCATCGATATATGTTTTATGGCTCCTGAAGCAACAGAGTTTTAGATTTAAAGCAGTAAAAAGAGTTCCAAAGTATAAACAAGTTACAAAAATGTTATGATATATTGGTGCCAGTCGATACAGAAGTCAAAACAATCTAAGATTTTTTAAGTGCTTAATAGACTTAAAATAAAATTTAAGTCTTTTTTATGTCAATACTGATATTGCAACATTATCCCCTGCTCCAAGGAATTGACTAAATTAAACTGCACTTAAACATCTTAGTTCAGAAAAATTCAAAATTAAAAAAAATATAATTTGGATCATTGAAAATTTTGAAGTTAGAGCTACTTTTAAAATTTGATTTTTTATTCAATTTAAATTAAATTTTAATCTGATAAATTCAATGTAAATTAATAAATTAATTCTTAATTAAAAAAAATTGTTAGATGTTAACATGAAATGAAGTTACAATTATTAATTAAATTTATTGGTCTTCTGTATCGATTCCACGAATGTTAGTAAAAGAAAAAGTTTTACATCACAATGTAAGATGGTCAAAGGTTGTACAAAAGATTTGTCTTCATAGTACTAGGTTCACAAAATTACACGAAGGCACATTTATAAAAGAAACAACTACTAAAATGTTTAAGTAATTAAACATGAACAAATAACGTAACAAAAATATGTTTGGGAATTATACACAAAGTAATTTGAAAATAAAAAGAAAAATTAATAAGCAAGTGATTTGGGAAAGCATTAATATGTAGAAACATTAAACATATTAAGAAGCAGGCCAAGCACTGTTTGTAATTGGTACATGTAATGAGAAAATGTAAAGTATAATCCATTGTTCTTTTATTTGTTGGACGGTACGACAAATTACAAACCAACGTCAAAAGAAAGGATTTTCTGGACTATATGACAATGTGTAGGCTAACAGTTTTTCTATGAAAATTTTGTTGCCTGGTTTCTTGGTTGAATGTAAAGCAATGTTTATTGGTTATGTTAGTTATGTAAAAATTTTACAGGGAAAAATTAAATTATAATCTAAATTGGATGGGTCATTTTAACGTTATATGAAAAAATTTTAATTTATTATGGTCGCCTATTCATTCGTTAAAATGATTAAATATTTGGGTTAGGGTTATTGGAGCTGTATAATTACAATTAAGATTATAAAGTTAAATATTTAAAAAAAAAACGTTTCTGATTATTTGAATTTTAAACTTAAAAGTCCATTAATACTTTTATGTTTTCAAAAAGTAGAAATGCTTAATCTAGTATCCAGGTACTGTTGTTGAAACTTTAAGTAAAAGTTAATTTATTATATAATGAATAAAATAATAATTAAAGCTTAAAAATTAAAATAAATTTTAAAATTAAAAATAAATTTTAATTAAAAGATTTCTGATTATACTTAAAATTAAAATTAAAAAAAATTCTTATTATATAACATTCGATCTACTATACATATATAGCACTAAGGCTAATTCTTAAATTAAACAAAATTAAAACATAAATTCTGAGTAATGACATAAAAATTTTAATATTAAAATATTAACCAACATTTATATAAGCAAGCTATTTTAAAGTTAAAGTTAAAAACAAAAAAAAAACATGAACTTAAAAATATTCTGAGTAATAGTAACTTTATAATTAAAATAATTCCTGAAATGTGTCTTTATATTTTATTATTAAACAAAACAAAAATTTACTAACTAAATTTTAGTTTTTATAGATTTTCTTTAAATAAAAATAAATAATAAATATATGAAATAAAGTTCCAAAAATAAATAAAAAAAAAAAAAAAAAAAAAATTTTTAAATTTTTTAAAGTTTTTTTATTTAAAAAAAAATTAGACCCTGGGGGAAAAAAAAAAAAAAATTAAATCGCTTCATCGATATAATAAAAAAAAAATAAAAAAAACTGTTAATACCACAGAGGAATGAACAATGGGTAGTTTTCTGTAATACTAACTTGAAACAAATATCCTAAAAAGAATGTAAAATGTATAAAGTTTTTTATATTCTGAAAAACAATAAAAATATTTAAAGCCAGGATATAAAAATATGAAAGTATTAAAATGTTTATTTACAACATATTAAATATTTACAACATACTAATTAATGTTAATTAGTATAATTCCATCTTCATGGTGTCTTCTAACACAATTTCATATAAATCCTGATGTTCATATAAATCCTGATGTTGGTTCATTCTCTTCAAGCCAAAGACTTGATGTTTCTTCGGTTCTTCTTTGTAACTTTTGAAGTTACATTCTTGATGTTTTAATCTTTCTTTATGTTTGGACCTTGCTAAGATTACTAATGAGGTTCTGATGAAGAATTTCTAATCAATAGTATCTTTTCAAATTTCCTGATCACATATGGAAATTGGTTTTTATTAAGCTGTTACAACTATCTATCTTGTCTTCCAAAAAGTTGTCAGATGAAAGTGGCCAAAATTCAACTTATTTCTTCTGTCAGATAGATGATAGAAATGATATGAAAAGACTTTTATGGTCCAAAGTTAAAAAGTTATAAACTTTTTATTTTAATTCTAGTAACTTTTGTCATCATGTAATTCAAGATGTAATTATGTTAACTAGAAATTGTTTCTAAATTATCAAAGATTTTATTTACAGCAAACTGAATAAAAATAATGGAATTAATTGGAAGATTGGAAGAGAAATGTTCCTTCTTTGTCTTCTTGGACCAATTAACATTCCATTGTATTTTCTTAATATTAATAGGAACTATTTAAGTATATCACATGTCTTTTCATGATATATATTCTATCTGAATAATTATTTTCAAAGAACCAATTTCAAATGTTCTTTGATATGAGTTTAGTAAATGGAAAACTCATTAAAATTTCTTAACTTTAATCAATCTATGTTTTGTAAATTGTTTTTTATATTTTCTATATAAATATAAAAGTATACAGAATATAAAAAAGTATTTTTAGTTTCAGGTACTTGGTTGGAATTTATTGAGAACCTAGGAAGAATTGCTATCAAGTCCTTCAATTTTCAGTGTAGTTTTTTCCAAATCACCTTCACTCCTTCTTATTCTCCATTTTTCATTTTTCCACCTAAAACTTTCCAGTTTCTGATTTTACCCTCAAAGTCTAACTCCTCAGTTATTAAATCCCATATTTACAATTGTTTACAATTCTGAGGCAGTTTTTATGTACATTTTCTTGGTCAAAACCAAATATTTTATACAAGAAAATTTCTAGGACTAACGAAAAATAAGATTATATTTTTCTAGAATTCAGTATGCTGTATATTTTCCTAGAATTAAATTCTGTCTTCAGGGTGGAGAATTTTCTAGATCTTCTCTTAATTTCTGTTTAAATTTATTAGTTTCTCATCAAGGAATAAGAAAAGAACAGTAAAGACGCTTTCCATAGGCCTTTTTATTTTGACTGTCTTTTAATATTCTTTGTTGTTTGTAGACACAATTTAAAATTGTCTGTTTGACTCAATCAATTCGTTCTTTCCTGTTGGGAATGAGTATGAAGATAGCGATTGGACAATCATAGTGTCAATACTTCCTACCTCTTCTCTTACATTCTTATCATTCTTGAACAAAATTGAAGTTTTACGTTCTATTTGTGATTATCATAATCAACACTTTACCAGGATTATCTGGTTGATCTTTTCTAAATTCAACAATCTTGCTAGTTTACTAACAGATGTTAGGAGAGAAAACAAATCCAATGTTTCTCTTTTAAAACATTCACCTAAAATATGTGAAGTTTCTGAGATATTTTCTGCTAATTTCTTAAAAATATGTATGGGTCTTTACCCTATACATCTGTAATCGATTCTGTAAAATATGTATGATTCCTTATCTTATACATATATAATCGATTCTATAAAATAAAATATGTATGGTTCTTTACCATATAAAAATATATTTTTCTTATATAAAAATATATAAAAGATAAGATAATTTTCTGTAATATGTATGGTTCTTTACCATATATAAAATATATTTTTCTTATATAAAAATATATAAATTAAATTTGAAACATATTTCTGCAATAACGTATAAATTTCAATGTGTTTTAGTGGTATTACGGTAACTTGAAGATTCCATTTCTTTCTTGTTGCTCTAAAGGTTCTTATGAAATCAATTTTCATTACAACTTCTTAACATTTCTAAGTATTTGAGAGAAGAAGGTCTGAGATAAAAAGGCTTTTCCACAACAAATTTAAAACTTTTAAAATTATAATTTTCTTTTATAATTTCTTTCTTATTTTCCAACTAAGTTATAAACAATTTCTTGAAAGTTTTCATCATACATTTTATTCACATGAATAACTTTTAGTGTTATTGTTATTAGGGTGGATCCCTGCTAGAATTTGCTAGGGTTTACTCCTAATTCCTGTCCTTGCCAAGATAAAAGTAAAAATCTTTGCCAAGATGGAATATTGTCAGGATAATCCTGTTCTTTTCCCTTTTCGGCTATCTTAACTCTTTACCTTTTATGGCACTTCATTAAAAAACATAAAAAACACAAGTGGTTTTTAAACACACTCTTCTGACCATTATGTCACTAATTATTTTCAAAACAGAATACTTGATTTCTCTGTTGACTGTAATTCTCTTCAATGCCTAAAGAGGCTTTTCCTTAAACCTAATGAAAGTTTGTCATTACTTTCTTAGTTTTATCTACGAGTTCTCAAAAGTAGCAGCCAACGGTAAATATTCCTTGTAAAGTATGCTAACTTTACAATTCCTGAATGATTGCTAGAACTCCTTGGTGAATAACCGGCTTATCCTTCCAATCCTATGGAATTCCTGGTCATTACTGAGTTCTGGAAATAGTAGGATTCTCTGTCCTTTTTCCACGGATGAGTCTCGAATTATTCTGTATCTGTTCTTTAACAGAATTATTAAAAAGTTTCGTTCCCATCTAGTTGTCTAAATTGTCACAACTTCTGACCAGTAACTAACCTTTTCTTAGCTAGTATTTATAAAAGAACCTTTTCTGTTCTTTATATACCCCTATCTTCCTCTTAACAGGAATAGGCCTTCTTGGCTTTTCATTTTAACTTTAAATAAAGTGTCCAAGTTTATTTAAAAGTAAACTTCAATTTCTTATCTAAGGTCAAAGGTTGTTTAAACTTCTGCAACTGGAAAACTCACTTTAAATGTTAAACAAAATGTAAATGTATCAAAGTTCTGGAAAGCTATCTTCGAAGAGGTTCCTATCTAAAAGGTTGTCCAATTCCTTCTTTTATAGGTTGTCTTTCTTGAATCGCAAACGAAGATCTTTCTATTCTACATTGTTAACTTCTGATGTTATATTCTTTTTCTTATCAGATCTCTTCTGATAATACAGTCTCTTGAAGACTTAAAACTAAAGGAAACTATCTATCCTTTATTTGGAACCTTCTGTTTCAACAATATTAACCTAGGTTCTTTCCTGTAAAAGCTCCAATGGTTAAATAGAATAAAAATTCTTTATTTTCTTTCTTTTTTCTTATCCTATAAACTATGTAGGCATAAGACAATATGTTATTTATTAACATTTAAATAAAACAATTAATAAATAAACACCTTTTATAAATGTTCCATGAGCAAGCACCTATGGGTCTTCTCATGTTCTTTTTCTAAAAAATTTGAGGTAAAGTTCCAAGGAATAGGTTTCTCATTACTAACAAATGGTTCATGAAATATTTTAAAAGATATTTCTAGCTTTTTCTATAACATTTTCAAAATGTCTGTTTTATTCTCATACTCTTCTAAAAACTTTTGTCACTTGAGCCTTTGAAAGTTTATGAGAACAAAAGTTATTAAGATATAAGCTTTGGTATCTTTTTAAAGTTCATCTATGATTTGAGCAAAATTGCTAAATCCTTTGTAAAATTAGTGCAACATAATGTCTTGGTAATTTTCAAACAAAAGACTGTTAGTCTAAATTTATTTCCTAAAAATAAGGAAAATAAATAAAATGTCCTATAAATTCTGCTTTCAAAACTTCAACTTTTCTTTAAAGTTCCATTTTAAAATTTTCTAGAATAAAATGTTATTCTAGTATTCTAGCTAGATTTAATGAATTTCAATTTAAATCTAAGTGCTTCATTATTCTTCTTCTAATACTGAAGCAGTAATTAACTTCTTTGTTTGAAACTTTCCTTCAATTTAATACTTAAGTTGGCTTGGGTAATCTCTTCTTCTTAAGAGTTTCTATTTGAAAAATATCCTTTTCTTCTTGATATTTGTTCATTCTAGGAGTCTCTTTTCTTCCTAAAAGAGTTATCAATTGTATATTAATTAACTTCTTTAATTAATATTAATTTAAAATACAATATTTCTGTGGAGTAATCTGTTCTCCTTGGCTGTCTGTTGAATGAAGGACAATATTCTCATTAATATTTCCTCAAAATTTGGTTCTGTGGAATATTCCATTTTTACCTTACTCCAATCTCAAACTAAGCTTATAAATTCTGATTTCTGGAGTTTAAACTCTAAATTTCTGTTTTTATTGAATATATATATATGTTTAAATATATATATATATATATATAAATTTATTAATATTGTTTAAATAATGGGTAAAATTTACAAAGGCGCTTGAAGCGAAAACAGCAATTTTCGAAATTTCTGATTTTCTACTTGATTTGCTTCTAGGTCCCAATATCCTATTTTCCCGTATGAATTTTATAAATTTCACTACGAATTGTTAAAGCCTGTATATATATATGTATATATATATATATATACATTGGTGATTTTATTGTAAGAAGTTTGTTTTCATGGAGCTATCAGTGTGAGCTAATTTAACAATTTTTGACATTTCCTCTGAAATCCAAATTTTATGTTTACTCTTTCTCTTTTTCAATGATCCTTTTTGATCAGAGAAAATATAATTTTATTAAATCTTTTAATGAAGTATCCTCAATCTTTTTCATAATTCTAAATCTAAAGAGATTTATTAAAGAATGGGTAATTATTCGGTCTGTTATCAACCATGTAGCTTCTTTTTCTCAATTATGTAACAGTTTTATCAATCAACATCTATTATTTTTTTATCAATCATTGAATACAATTTATGTGAATTTCTGAAAAGTAATTGTACTATTATTTTGTACCTTTGTACTTATTTTTTACATTTGTACTATTTTAACACAGAGTTATTCTATCTTTTGCTAAAGAAGAGATCTGTCCACTCTTCCTTGCCTAAAGATTCATATATTCATTAATAATCGTGTGGGGAGGTGTGTTTCCATCTTCTTCTTCCCCAAATATTTCAATAACCATAGTAATGTCTTCTGGTTCTTCTTCTATTTCTATTATAGGTGTTAAAATAGAAGGGAAATATTCCAAAACTTGAACATCTGTATGATCAAAACCATAGGGATATTCTTCTATATTCGAACCCTCATTATTCCCAAAAGGGTCTGAAAAGTTTGGGAGGAATTCACTTTCAATTGAACCTCCATATAATTCATCCAAAATTATTTGGCGTTGTCTGGTTCCCTCAATAGACAGACCTATGTTATTCATAATTGTATGGAGCCTTCTAGCTCTCTCAGAAGAAGTATCGTTTTCTTCTAATGCAGGATTATTAGTACAATAATCGTGATCTATCATATGTCGATCAAAAACTACTATCTGTTGATCATGTTCTTCTATCTGATGATGATCATTGTTAATAACTTCTGTTGGGGATTCTTGATGCTCATTTTCATTGTTGAAAGTGTCACTTTCATTAGAAATACCCATGATGTGATCTATAACTTCTGGTTCTTCTAACCATGCCATTAAAGACGCATCTTCCTCGGAAGGTTCCCATTCTAACAGGGATAAGGTGTCTATTGAACCTTCCCATTCTTCTATGATGACATTATCCAAATCTTCTTCGTAATCAAGATCTGAAAGAACCATATCAATATACCAACCAAAGTCATTATCTATTGGCGGTAGTTCTGAAGGAATATCTTGCATACGATAAACAGTAAAATTATTGACAGGAGTAAACCTGTTATTATGACCTATGTCTTCTAATGTTTGAGCATTTTCATTGCTTATCCAAGGCACAGTGGCCATTCTATATCGATATTGTTCTTCAATAACAATATCTTCATTGTTTCTGTTGTTAGAATGAATCCTTGTTTGTTCCTCTAATAGGGAATTTGGTTCGGTATGAAGCCAGGAATAATACTCCAGAGCTTCCTCAATATTTGTATATAAAGATGCGAGTCGTTGCAACATTCTTTCGTCCTCTTCTTTATCTTTACTATTCCTCTTCATTGTGTTGAGGCTATTGATTGTAGTTTATCAATCTATTTAGATGATGAGGAATAAATATTCCTATTTATTTCAAAAAAATTTCACAGTTCAAAGTTCTATAAATGTCTTAAATGTCTTTAAAGAACTCATTTTTCTTTCTTTAATATATAAGAAAAATTATCAAAGAAGTTGAAATTATAAAAAAACTAATTAAAAATATTCTTCCCATAGATAATCTATTAAGAGAAAGTTCTTGAAACTTCTGTCCTTAATTGACTTATCTCTTTTGGCTCAATATTTTCTATGATTGTACTGGTTCTGAAAATTACTCATTTTTCTGTAATTTCAAACAATAGGATTGTTGTACTAAAAATTTTAAACTATATTTTAAAAATTTCTTTAAAATTTTTCACAAAATTTTTTCAAAGTTTATAGCATTTTCTACTGCTCTTGTTAAGTAACTTTTTCTAAGTATTTTCAGTCACTAAAAATTGTTCACAAATTTTTTCAAAGTTTATAGCATTTCCTAATGCTCTTGTTAAGTAACTTTTTCTAAGTCTTATGAGACGTATATTGGTGATTTTAAAGAAGATATTTTTTATTTTAAAAAAAAAAAAAAAAAAATATCATAAAAAAAAACACATTAAGAGTTTCTTCTATGTTTTCCCAAAGAAATATATATATAGAGTTTTCTTTAAACTCGACTATTTCAAGGCACTAAAAAAAAACATTAAGTGTTTCTAAAATTTGTAATTAATTAAAATATTATAAGTGTTTATTTTCACTTTATTTTAATGTCTTTAATTACTATGATTTTCAAAGGAAATATTTATATAAGTTTTATTTAAAACTTAAAAAAAAACTTTCTATAAAATTAATTAAAATCACAAGTGTTTATCACTATATTTTAATTACTATTGTTCATTAAGATCGGTTACTAATTAATATTTAATTACAAATGTCTACCTCACTTAATTTATTAAACTTTTTAATTACTTTGTTATTAACTTTTTTAAGTTTCAAAGAGATTGGAACTATGTTCTCTTTTCTATTGAAACAAAGAACCATTATTATTATCAGAACGAAAATATTTTTCACTAAATTTTCTGTGTTCATTGAATATGATCTGTTCAAATATTCAAAATAGTACGAGATATTAAATCACTATTTAAAAAAAATATTAATTAAAAATTAACACTTTTAATCACTTTATATTCTCTAATATAAATAGTGAATAAAAAAAAATATAAATATATTTTTCTTAAGTCCTTATTCACCATAAAGTTCTGGGTTGTTCTATAAAATAAAATATAGAATATAAAATATTTTCCTATGTTCTGTTCTGATAATATGTTCTAGGTCATCTTTTCTTGACCTATTTGTTCTATAAAATATAGAATATAGAATATTTCTCAATGTTCTTCAAAAATATGAACTTTGTTCTTCAAAGGTGAACTATGTTCTTCAAAGGTGAACTATGTTCTTCAAATTGGAATCAGTCAATCTGCATTTGATCTCCAAGTTCTGTAATAACATTCTGTTGTGTTCAAACCTTTTCCTAAAAGTTTTGTGTTCTCTTGGAACAATGTCGACAAATATTTTCTTTTTAAGATATTAAAAGAATTCTCTGTTCTGATTCAAAAAGGAAACAATTTCTGTTGTTCTAGTGTTCTGGAGGAAGAACATGTCCTCTAATGACCTGTGTTCTTTAGAACATTTTCCTGATGTTCTTACTGGAACAAATTTTGTTCTGGGGTCAAGGGTCAAAATAGAACCTCTATGACCTTTTTAGCTTGTTCTGATGACCTTTTACCTTTTGTCTTTCTGTAAGGTCCTTTCTAATTTTTGTAATTTTTATATTAATTACAACACTTTTAAACCATATAAAAAAAAACAATTTATATTTTTATATGTAAAAAAAAACAAAAAAAAACACTTGGCATTTTGCCACACTAAAAAAAAACGAAATATTTGGAATTTCTACTTTTTCAATTTTTTTTTTTTTTTTCTGATCGAGGGTCATTTCTCATTTCTCGATTTTTTTTTATTTTAAATTTTAAAAAAAAAAAAAAAACCTTTTACTATATATACTCGATTCGTACGACATATGTATAGTACATAATTAAAAATTAATAATGGTTAAAATAAATGCATAGAAATTGATTAAAAATAAAATATGCATAAAAACAAAACAAAACAACTCAAAACAACACAAAACAACACGACAATAATATATATATTGTGTAGATATGTTTGTGAATGTGTTGTGGCGGAAAGAGCAAGAATTGAAAGCTTTGCAAACGCATTTCTCAGTCAATGGGACAAGTTTTATCGGTCAATGATACACTCAATGTCAATGTCTTTCCCAATGCTGTTTTTGTTTCTTCCGCATTTAGCTTATTCCCCTCTTCCCCATTTTACTCCCACAATTTCTCATTCAAGTCTTTAGTGAGTGAATGAGTATACTATATTTTACGATATCCACTATTTTGCTGACGTTTTTGAAATTGAACTTCATTCAACTATAAAAATAAATAGAGCCTTCCTACACACACAGTTTTCTTATTCTCCCCTCTTATGATATACTGTTTATATTCGGGATTTTCCTAATTTTTAACTAACTCTAATTACTTTAATTTTGGTAATTAAGGAAAACGGTTTTTACGGAAGTGATTCTCTAACTTTATTCTACCCTTTAGTAAAATAAAAAAAAATTAATTAACCAAGTCCTAATTAATTAATTTACAACTGTTGATTACATTTTTCTATGTTTTCTTAAAAAATCTTCCTTCGTCGGAACAAAACAAAAAAATGCAATCAAACCATTCTTTTATATTATTTTTTATGATAGTTTTGCTTTTTAATAAAAAAAACAAACACAAAAAAAACAATAATAAAATAATTTTTAACAACTGTGATAAATTGGTTTACACTTCTTTGTGAAATTTTAATTTCTTCTAGTTTTATTTTTTATATAAAAAAAAATGATAAAAAAAAACATTAAAAAATAAAAAGTAGCCTTTTTCTAACGGCTTTTATGTTGAATTTCTTGTCAATACAGCTTTTTTCTTGAGCTGTTTATTGTAGTGAGAAGCATTAACAGATATGCTTTACTAATGTAATAAAACACCTTTTATGTGTTTTCTTATCGAAGTCATGTACAGAACGTCTATTCAGTATATTGACGCCTCACGACGTCACTATATAAAATACCGCTTGTACATAACTTCCTATTCTAATTTATTGAAACTTATACATAATGAAATATGCTTGCATATTAGACCCAAAGGTGCCAATATGCCCATACCACTTG
>JABUQX010041860.1:15000-25000 GCA_015478945.1 Trachelipus rathkii
TATATATATATATATATATATATATTATATATACTGATGGTCAGATTTTTTAAATGCTCACAGTATGTAGCTAAGAACGGCCGGTCCTACAGTAAAACAAATTTTATTTTTTGGAATCAGCCGAAAATTCTAAGGATGGATTTACTTTTTTTTTTTTTTTTTTTTGAATAATTTTTTTTTAACTAGGATACCCTAGGGTAAACCGCAGAAGATGGCAGGAGTAGGGGTTTCTGGCCTCCCGGTGGACGAGGGGGGGACTAATCCCCCCCGGGGATGGTCTCGGACCACCCGCTCTTTGGTATTTGGGGTGTCGCGGGGGTTCCTCCGCACATCCCTCCGGGGTATGAAACATCCCCCCTCTGTCCCCCGCTCGAGCCCCTAAAAAAAACTTTAAAATTTTCCAAAAAAAAACAACAATTATTTCACCAAATTTAGGGGGCTCGAGCCGACGGGAGACAGAGGGGGGACTTCAAACGCCCGAGGGGAGGTCGGCAGGAACCCCCGCGACACCTCAAGACTTTGGGTGTCGCGGGGTTCCGGAGACCATCCCCGGAGGGGGGGATAGTCCCCCGTCGTCCACCGGGAGCCGAGGACCCGACTCCTGCCATCTTTTGCGGTTTACCCTAGGGTATTCCTTTAGTTAAAAAAAAAAATTACTTCAAAAAAAAAAAAAAAAAAAAAAAGTTAATCCCATCCTTTACAATTTTCGGCTGATTCCAAATATAAAATTTTTTTACTGTAGAATCTGCCGTTCTCTAGCTACATACTGGAGATAAAAAATCTGACACTATATATATATATATATATTATTTATATATATTATTATATATATATATTTATATATTATATATATTATATTATAATATTTATAGTATATATATATAATATATTATATATTATATATATATATATATTATATATATATTATATATATATCTTAATCTATAACAACTCCAGGAAAGAGCTTTCGCCTGTCAGTAGGTCAGCGTTTTCTTCTCTGGCCCTGAACTTTTTAACCCCAGAACACTCCAGAAGCCATTTCTACGGCGGAATGGTTTGGACGCCAGTCCTCAAGTAAAACACTCTCAGTAGGGTTTTCGCCTTTCAGTAGAACTAGCAATCTTCTCACATTAGGCTCACATGGTTTCCTAGAGCTCTTCCGACAGGATCTGTTTCTTAGGCGCATAAGATCTCAACGCTGCACCAAGAGTGATTCAGCAAGGCAAGGACCGGGTTTGCTACCGCCTGTCGCCCTAATAACCATGCGCAAGAAGACTCTTCATATGTCTGACCGCGTCGAAAACTCCAACCATCCCTTCTTCCCTTGAATACTTCAGAAACCATCCTATACCACGCAAATATCACCTCGAAGTAGATTGATTCAATATTGTCGCCTAAAATTCGCAGGTTATCTCCATAATAATAATTTAAAAGAACAATTTTCAAATTTTTCTCCTTTACTAAAATTTTATGAAATCTTATTAAAGGCCCGGATAAAAAAAATTTTGTAGCTCCTCTTCTATGTTTTTAAATGTTAATTTTGAATTAATTTATAATTTTTTGATTTTAATTTCGAAATACTTTGATTGAAAATAAAATATTTTTAAATATTTTATTCAGTTTCATAAAATTTTTTCTCCACTTCTAAATAATAAAAATAGCTTGAATTCATGCTCTCCTAGAGTTTTTATCCTCTTCAATCTCTTTCCAACCCTTCTCTTGTTCTTCTCATTTCATCTTTCCCAGCTGTTTTCAATGCGTCCAACTTCGACTATATATATATATATATATATATTATATATATAATATATATATATATATATATATATATATATATATATATATATATATATATATATATATATATAATATATATATATATATATATATATATATATTATTATATTTACGAGTATATATATATATTATATATATATATATATATATAATATATATATATAATATTATATTAAATATATAGATTGGGTGAAGCTCTAAATCATAAATCTTCGTATTTTTTTTTTATTTTTTTTTTTTAAAAATGGTTTTATTTTATTGTATTTTATGCCACATAAAATAATTTCCATTTTTTGACGATCTTATATTTATGAACGTCTCTAATATTGCTTAGCTTTCTCCTTTTCAAAGCCTATGGTGGAGCAACCAAAACCAACAAAAATAAGTTTTTCAGGATTTTTGTTATGTGTTGTTTGGTTTATTTGTAAAAAAAAAATAAAATTTCTCTTTTTTTAGGTTTCATAAATACAGAATGTTAAAATCCAATTCACAGGTTTTACCAACCTTTCCAATACTAAATTATTTTGAGGAGCAGCAGTTTACTTAAGGTTCCTATATATATATATATATATATATATATATATATATATAATTAATATTATATTATATATATACTATATAATATAATATATTATTATATATATCTATATATATATATATATATATATATATATATTGAACAAGGAGCATTCTTCTAACTTGCGTAGTATTTCTATTATATTAATTTGGTGGTGTTATTAAATAATTAGGAAGAACAGTACTTATTTATTTATTTATTTATTTATTTATTAATTATTTATTAATTTATTTATATTCTAGATAAGTTAGATTTAATATTAATTTTTTCAAAATTTATTTTGACATGAAAGTGCAAAACGAAATTTAATCTAAGTATATATGAGTGAAATGTCTAAGATATTTGAAGTGATTATTAATTTAAAATATATCTATTCTATGAGTTTATTTTTGATGTTTAGTTATATAACACCAGATAATAAAGGACTGCTAAAAATCAGAAGTCCTTTCGAAGTCATTTGCTCTTTAATCAGAAGTAGGAATCCTACTATCTACAATTATTTTCAAAATCCCTAAAACTTCTACGAATTTAATTAAAGAAAACACAAATTGGGTAAAAGGCTAAGAAAAATCACGCCAAACGAGATGATGAAAATTCTGAGACTGTGATAGTAGTATATCAGGGGCAAAAAAAATAACCCCTCTTATCCGGGGTTTTTTTTTTTTTTGCTTTTGAAAAAAAAAAACCAAGTCACTCGCAGCTGACTTGGGAATTTCCCCTCAGCCCGGTGGAATTTGGCTGTTTTTGACGCTTCGTGCTTCAAATTAGAGGTTTTTGAGGACTACAAGACCAACATTGGGAATTTCCAAGTTCTGAAGGACCATTTTTGAAGGTTTGAACCCCAAACGATGACTTAAGTTGCCTAGAAGGTCGTTTAATGGTTTCAAATAGCTGAGAGACCATTTCTGATGGTTTTATTCGATTTCACATGGTTTATTACCCTCAGAACGACGTTTAAATCATCATTTGGAGGCTTATAGTTAGCTAGATACACAGTCTTTCATGATCGAAAGGGAAAATAGATATTTTTCAAAATAATTGAGCTGTAGTATCAAAACGGTTATGAGGGGAATCCAGATCTAGCAACATTTTTTGATATCTTTTCCCACTCTAAGGAGTATTTAAGAGCTTTTATCCACACAAAAACTGTTATCCCATCTTTTACCGTCACTATCTCGTCTCTGACAAGGGAATTTGTTACCTACACCCACGGAGGAGGGTGTAAGCCATTTAAAATAAAGTACGGTGGCCACTCCACCACCGAAAATGAAGAAAATAGGAGAAATATATAAACTAATTAATATGATTTAACATTTGCATATATTACCCTACGCCCCTCCGTAAGAATTTGTGGTCCCGTAAAGTATGGTCTCTAGCAACTCCATGCTCATCAAGAAAAAAAAATTAATATGAGAATAGGTTTGGCTCCTACAGAGCAGCCATATAAGGAGATAGAATCAGAGACGGAGTCGGAGCCAGAGGTGGAGTTAAAACTTGTTTTTGACTTGTTTTTCACACGTGACATGTCAATCTATATGTTATTTCAGGTACGAAGAATCCGATTATGGGAGTTTCAATCCCCTACGTATCGTTTGAAACCCACAAATTAGAGACACGGAGGAAAAACAGCGAAATTTTCTTGAAGAAAATCCCGGAAGGATTAACTGAGAAAGATAAAGGAAGGAGTACGAAGGTATTAAGAAGAACCAGCAGGGTAAGGCCCCAGTTGAATTTGGAGCTGCTTCCCAAAATGTAGTTTCACCACCCCTAAAATGAAATTTTTGGAGGGAAATTTGTAGGATAAGTAGAATACACATATGGTTACTATAGCAACCTTGTCTTGTTAAATGTACGGACTCTCCATATTATTCGCTATAGAGGCCCTTTGCTTATTAATTATAACGACACTTGAATTTATTGTTATATCTCTCTTTCTTTCTAATTATCTTTCTCTCTTTTTCTCTGCCTCTTTATATATATATATATATATATATATATATATATATATTATATTACTATACTATATATATATAATATATATAATATCATATATATATATATATATATATATATATATATATATTCACTGACCATGTCTAACCTAACCTAACCTAGCCTAACCTGACTTAACTGAACTTAACATAAGCAGTATCGTTCAAAGTAGCAAACCTAAGAAACCCTACTTTATATAGTAATTTTACTATAATTTCTTTTCATATATTTAATATTTAGTTTATTTATATTCCGTTTTATTTGGCAAGCTTTAACTTAATTTAATTTTATTTTATAATGAAACTTTAATATTTATAATTTATTTTCTTGGAAGTTGTGACTTTAATAATTTTATACACCGTTTTATATTGCAAGCGTTAAATTAATTTAGCTTTCCTTTATTCTGAAACTTTAATATTTACAATTTATTTTCTTTTAAGTTGTGACTTTAATAATAATAATTTATAATCTATTTTCTTTTGTAAGCGTCAACTTAATTTAATTTTCTCTCAATCTGTAACATTTATATTTGAATTTTCTCTTCATATACTTAATATCTATTTTATTCATATTTAGTTTTCTTTTTGTAAGTGTTAACTTTAATGTTTACATTTTCTTTTGGAAACTGTAATTTTATTTTCTATTTTAATATTTATTTATTTTTTATTATTTTATAAGTTTTATTTTACATTTAATGTTCTGATTTTAATTTTTTTTTATATTTTATAACTTTTGTTTTAGGATTGTTTTTTTTTATATTTGTATTTTATATTTATTATTAGAAAATTTTATTCTTTTAATGTCTATTTTCTATTTTATGTTAGCCTTTTTTTAAGTTTCAATTTTTAATTTTTAATTTCTATTATTATTTTTGGAGTTTTTAAAGAGTTTTGCAATTAAATTTTCATTTAAGTTTATATTTTATTGTAAGAAAATTACGGTAACACGACAACATGCACATGCACCCCACCCCTTCCCATCCCATACTTATATTTCCGGTCTGTTGCTATTTTTTCATATATGCACCTACATTTTATTGTTATTAGCTTAAAAATTTATACTTTTTTGTATCAAAAACACGATTACATATACATACACACCTACCCCTTCCCATCCCATACACACCATACTATATAAGTAATATATATATATATATTATATATATATTATTATATATATCATATATAGTACATGTGATATATAAAGCAACATTATATATTTATTAACATACAATATATATATATTTATGGCAGGTTTAGTGAGTATATGTGGTTGGTCGTAGTCTTCTGCATGGATGCAAAAATAAGGTATGGATGAATATGTGAATGCGTGTGTAAAGAATAAATTGGAGGTTAGAAGTGATGCTTTAATACTTAATGTGCGTAGTGAGACCAGGTATATGTTATGTCTCCTTTGGTTATTCAATTGCATAAGGTAATGGGTATAAAGATATAAGACGGTGGGGGTGGTCAGGGGAAGGTGTTAGCAATGAGAGAATGGAAAGAGAGTGGAGGTGCTCTACAACATTACAAATGCAGATGATCTGGCTTTAGTGTGGAGCTCTGAAGAGACGAGACTCGCGACACACTGGTAGAGTGATTTGCAGGGTGTTGGTAAAAATCAGGTTTGAAGTAAACGTAGATACAGAGTACAGGTTCAGTGGTTATCGACTGACTGAGGCTCAGTCATCCGAGTGAAAATTATTGCTGAATGGTGAGAATGAAACAAGTATTCTGATTTAATATTTTTTGATTATTTGATGAAAGGGGAACGGATTGGATGCAGAGTGTAAGTAGGCAAAGTTGTGATGGTAGAAAGGTGCGTGGAGCCATTAAATTCTTGGTGGATTGTAAAGGGAGCCAAAAGTCTTGAAGTGTGCTAGGCTTGCATGAGGAATGTTTATTACCGGTGATAATGGTGCCGTAGTGAAACTATGTCTGATAAGAAGGCATAGATCTAAATCTCAATGTGCCAGGATGGACAATCTAAGTGGCTTGTTAGTGTGTGAGAAGAGATTGATAAAAGATGAGGAATTGGAATCGCATGTAGGGAGTTTGTCGTGGTGCAGAAAGGAGTGAATATAAAATAAATGAAATCTACATTGAGATGAGTATGTGGTGTCGATGTGGAGGATGATGGATGTATAGCCGTTTCGTTTAAGCGAATGTTATATTTGGTTGTAGTGTTTTTCTTTAATCTGTATTCTTTGTTTCTGGTTAGCCAATGAAATTAATATTGGATTTGATTTCAGTAAATGGATGTCCTGAGGAGAGTGAATTGTGATTTGGCAGAGTTCGGAAATTTTGATTGCTTTTTAATAGTATTAGCGATTTAATGGGTGGGTTTTTGTGAGGGATTTATGTTCTTTGGCTCTAACATCTACTCATTTTTTTTTTTTTTTTTTTTTTTTTTTTTTTTTTTTTTTTTTTGTTTTTCACCGGCCAGGGTATGAACCCTACATGGCGAGAATGCCCCATACTGAAGGTCTGCTCGCGTCCTGTGAAGCTCAGGTGGATTTTTCTGATTGCCGGCAATTCTTTCTAAAGGATACTAAAAGGGAGCTGTAAAGACCTCTGAGCTTCTTTCACTTGCAGTCATATTCTTCTAAACATCACATCATTTTTGTTTCCAGTGCATGCGTCGACTTACCCTAGCTTGGGAGGAGAAGGTGGGTTGATGAATGCTGATGATTATATATAATATATATATATATATATTAATAGTATATAAAATATAATATTACTAATATATATATAATATATACATCATATATATATATCATATATAATATATACAATATATATATATATATATTATCATAGGCCATAATTAAGATGTGATCAAGTAAAAAAGTTTTTTTGCGCTTGAGAAACTTGAGTCCCTATCGGTCGAATCGTGAGTCAGTACCGTACCGAGTTGTCATACGGTGAATATAATCGGACATCGACAAAATTTTGTAACCATACGATTCTTTACCACGATCTTGGTATACAATTTGAAAATAATTTTTATTCGCTCTTTATGATATTTCAAAGACAATATTTCGAAGTCTGCCATATTGATTTTTAATTCAGTCTTACTAATCTACCACTCAAGAAAGCTGGGATTGAGCGTCCCCGCTCTCTTTACGTAGAGCTAAGAGATCATCATAAGACTTTTCAGACAGTAACACAGAACATCAGCACAATATTCGTTACGTCTTTATGTATATTTTTGATAATTATATACCCGTGAACTCGTAAGTGACAGTGTATATATTTTGCCTGTTGGCTCTAACCAATTGAGATATTGAATATACAATTGTAATATATATCACATGATAATTATAATATTTGTTATACAACATACACTATCATCACACACAATTTGCACACTGTTTGAAAGAGTCCAGATTTTTTAGGCGTTAGAGGATCAATTTATTCCCTAAAGAAATCCAGATGTCACGCAGAACACGGGAGAAATAGTTGTTTTTTCAGTACAGATTTAAGAAGTCATGGAATTTCTTGGTACTACAAATAATATGTAATAATTTTGTATTTTCTTAGCTTTTAGCTAAATTAAGAAGTGAATTTTTTTTTTAAAAAACAAAATTACAAAATTGTTATGAATATCTAGTTGTAAAGATTTAATATTGCTATTATTTCCCGTGGTTAAATAAATAAACAGGTAATTAGCTAATTAATTACTTTTAGCAACGATAAAATATATGAGAGAATTCTATAACATTAATTCATAAGGTTTTATCTAAAAATAGTTGATTTAGCAAAATTAGGCATATATACAATTAATTATATAAATATATATAATATATATATATATTACAATATATATATTATATATATAATTAATATATATATATATCTATCTATATTATAATAATATATATATAATAAACACTATATATATATATATATATTACTATAGTGGTTTGGTCCTGCTACTGCTTATTTATGCCCTAGAACTGCTCATTCATGACTCGGATCCTGGTGCATGTTCGAGCACAATACCCTTTATGGGGAAGTAAACCGATAACACAACTGATGATATCCATTATTATATACTATATAATATTATATATATATATGAATATATAGTATATATATATACATACTATATATATATATAATATATATATATATTATTATATATATATATATATATATATATAATATATATTATATATAATATATATATAATATATACTATATACTATATATATATAGAATCTGATATATATATATATTCTATAAATATATACTATATTATATATATATATATATGTAAGTAAAAAATATATAAGATGTATAATATATATATATATATATATATATATATATATATATATATATATATATATATATATATATATATATATTATATATAATATATATTATATATATATATATATATATATATACTATAATATATATAGTATATATGATATATATATAACTATATAATATATATATATATAATATATATAGAATATAAATCGGCATCGGCTGGAAATTTGGAATCGTCCCATCACTAATATGATATATTATATATATATATTATATAGATATATATAATGATATATATATATATATATATTATATTAATATATATATATTACTATTAATATTAATAATATTATATAATATATATATAATATATATAATAATATAATAAATAGTATATATATATTAGGGATGACCGTGAACTCCGATTTTTTAGAACAGGGTTCCGGTTTCCGGTCGGACTAACTTTGGCTTTTTTTTTGCTTTTTTTTTTTTGAGATTTTTTAATTTTTTTTATTTTTTTACACCACAAATTCTTTAATAATTTATTATCTATAATTAGTAAATAATCCTCTTATTAACCTATAATAATACGTTTAGTACAATATAATTATTATTTTAGTACTTAGTTATTAAATATTATATACTGTATAATATCTGTGAGTATCTAATTTATTTATTTGTTATTAAAATGACTTGAAACTACATTGATGAATTACTTATATATAGAAATGAAATATACTTACATTAGATTAAGGTTGGATAGCTAGGATAATTATTAATTTATAAAAAAAAAATTTGCCTAAAAAATAAAAAAAATAAAAAAAATAAGTCATGATTTTTTTATAAAAAAAATCAAGTAAAAAAATCCGTTGATTTAAATATTTGATCTTTTTTGTGCCAACCTGCTCTAGAATCTAGACCTGGGGATAAATAAAATTTGTACAGGGTATATTATTACTTATTATTATTTATTACTTATTTATATTATTATTTTATCATTATTATTATTATTATTATTATTATTATTATATTATTATTATTTTATGCTATTATATTATTATTATTTATTATTATTATTATTAATTATTATTATTATTATTATAATTATTATTTATTATTAATATTATTATTATTATTATTATTATTATATTATTATTATTATTATTATATTATATTATTATATTATTATATTATTATTATTATATTATTATTATTAATTATTATATATTATATATTATTATATTATTATATTATTATTACATTATCGTCAAAAAATAGGTGAAATTTTTTCTTGGATGCGACTTGGTAGCAGATAGTATAGTAATCGGAGGTGCTGATTCCATATATATTC
>JABUQX010041860.1:30000-51820 GCA_015478945.1 Trachelipus rathkii
GGTTTTATTGGGCTTTCTTAAAATTTCTATTTTTGAGGGAAAAAATAAAATGATCAATAATTGAATGTTTTTTGTAATTTCATTTCTGGATTATTCTGCATAAATTAATAAATAGGTCTGTAAATTTAAACCCCCAAATTAAACATTTAATTTGTAAACAGACATTGCCATTCCCACTTTTGATGATACATTGCGAATTGGTGAAACTGTAAAGGTAATGGTATTGCTATTGTTATAGGTTATTGATAGTAATGTCATGACAGGACCATCTTAAGTAAAGTAATTAAGTAATATATTATCTCTTAATTACTAATTAAGTAAAATTTATCTTATAACACTAATGTCTTGAAGCCTTGTACCTAACATTTCTCTCTAAAAGAAGTTTTGCTATATATATATATATATTAATCTTATATAATATAATATATATATTATATATAATATATATAATTATATATATATAATATATATAATAATATATATATATATATATATTATATATCAGTGGCGACTTCAGTAACTTTTACTACTCGTGGCTCTCTCTCTCTCTCTCTCTCTCAATCTCTCTCTCTCTCTCTCTCTCTATATATACTATATATATATATAGTATATATTATATATATATAATATAATATATATAAATAATATATATCTGATATATATTATATATATATATAATATAATATAGTATATATATATACTATATATTATTTGTTAAATATAGCTTTAATCGTATTATATATATATATTCAATTAGCCCTTAAGTTTATCAACACACGAGATTTATTTAAAAAATTATTTTATAAATAATTACACATATTAAAACCAGATAAAAACAAAATTATAATACTAGCTTTCGTTGCTCCCAATTTTAAAACCTGAACCTTTCTTAAAGATGATTTCTTACTAAATCTGGAAATTTCTTCGATGTTAGGTTTCTAAAATTTTAATTTGGTTGTTATTTTTTTTTGTTCAAATTTTGTAGTATTTCGTCGCACTCATCAGTGAATTTTGGATGTGATCTAATGTTATTGCGCCTTCCTGTTTATTAAAATTCTTTGTGTTTCTTATGCAGTAGGACTCAACTAATCTTCTTTTCTGTTGATCATTTATATATATCAATGGTGCCATTCTTCCTATGTTAATGCTATGGTTTGAGGTTGTTCTGTGAGTAGTAAGGGCTGAATTTCTGTTCTCCTTTCTTAAATCATAACGATGTTGCTTGTTTCTTCTTTGAAAATCGTGAGTTTCACCAACGTAAGTTAGATCGCAATTGTTGCATGGGACCGTATAAATGCATTGAGTGTTGTTTTTTTCTATGTTTCTGTGTGGTAGGAAAATCTTTTTTAATGGTAGGGTATCAGATGATGTGATGGTAATGTTATTTGGTAAAATGTTTTTTATATTTATAGGGTGTGTTTGGGGAAGGGGGAGGTAAGATTTTTGAGATGTGTCATTCTTTGTTTCTGGTTGGTAATATTTTCTTTTTTGCTTTGTTGAGTGCTTTGCTGATGATATAATGTGGGTATGAAAGTTTTTTGAAGTTGGAAAACAAGAAGTTAATTTCGTTTTTTAGAAAGGGTGGAGAGCATATGCTCTCCACCCTTTCTTTCTCTTTTTTTATTTCTTTTAGCACCCCTTTTTCACCTACAAAGATACAAATAAGGTTTACAAGCTACAGTGCTCGTCCGTTTATTCCCCGACCCAAGAGATGTTGCTTCAAGTGCCAGCCGTTTGGTCATCCCTAAAATACTATAGGAGACAGCGTGAGATCTGCGCTATTTGTGGAGAAAAGAGAAAAGAATTTTTCGTGTCACGGAAAATAAATTTTTCGCGATTCTGGGATGAAATATAAGTAACACGAGTTTCTGTAGTTTGAAAACGACGGTAATTGCTGAAGGCAGCGCCATCTGTGGCGAATATCACAAGAACAAGCAGAGTTAAACCAAGGTTTATTAGATTTAGCTTAAAGGAAAGAATATGGAATGTACTCCTCCATGCCTGAGATATTCACCTCTATTACGCTTTCTCCACATTCCGATGGATCCCTGCCAGACGGAAGCAATAGTCATTCCATGGGTAATCAAAGAAATACGATCCTAAGGAACACTTGAAGAGATAGAAAAGGAAACAGAGATAAGAAGGTGATCGGAGAAACCCAAAGGAGGAAAGAGTATAAAAGAATAAGGAGAAGGATAAGAGTTTAGGAAAAGGTTTAGAATGTTGAATTTATCTCATAGACGATAAGGGATAAGGGTAGGGAGCTACACCAACTATTCGAGGTCATTCTGGATAGAAAAGTGGTTGTCAAGTTCACCAGCTGAATCTTGATAATTAGAGCAAAGCCATTGGTGTTGGCGACCGTTGAATTCACCAAGAATGATGATTTCAAAGAAAGGTGAAGAAGAGAGAATGTGTTCTAATTTAAAGTTTAATAAGTCAAAAAATTTGGGATAGTCAGTTGAGTTAGGAGATAGGTATGCAGAAAAGATGAATTTAGTAGTAGATTGACAGGACAGCTTCAAACATAAGGCAGTAAACTCGGAAAACTTGAAATCAGAGACAAAAGAATAAACATCATTTCGCACACAAGTAAAATAATAACATTCAGCTAAATATTGGTTGGGCGGGGAGAATGTGAGCTATTTCTCTTCCTTGGGGACTGGCTTCGTCCTGCTCGAGTGTGTGATTAGAGTACACCTTCTCCTTAATTAGGACTCAGCCCGAGAGTGGTGGAGTTATCTGTAGAAAAAAAAATCACCAAAGTAAGGTTTGCTGCCAGAAAGCTCAAACCCTAATTTCGGTTAAGAATTAAAGGTGAGGTTTAGAGGAAGAGAGGTGATGCTCAACAAAGTGCAGATTAGATTTAAAACCGCGATGATTGCAGAAATTTATGAAGTAAGAAGACCGTGCACCAGACACCAAACCCGGCCAGCAATTCTGTGAAAATACCAACCCCACCACCACCGGAGACCCTCAACTCCCAAGTCGTGACGGAAGAGTTGTTAATGAAATTGGGAGCCACCCCTCTAGGCTTCTCCGAGGGTAATCTTGTGGTTGCTTTTTTTTCTTTTCTTTTCTTTTTTTGTCCTTTGTAATAGTGATTTTTTTTTTTTTTTTTTTTTTTTTTTTTTTTTTTTTTTTTTTTTTTTTTTTTTTATAAAAAAGTTCACCACCCCACGGTGTGTCATAGCCCTTTTCAAGAGAGGCAAAACTTTCTAGGTAATTTTTTACCTAGGATTCCGAACCCACACCTTGCCATGCGACTCCGTCGCTCTACCGTTTGTGCCACGGTGTGTGATAAAGAAGTGCCTATTACAGAGCAAGAAGATTGTAACAACAGTAAACTATTGTAATTTTTTGATTCCGTTGTTAATTAATTATGTTCATGTGCTATGTTCTATTCTAGTTTATTTTCAATACCTCAATCGCTATAGATACCTGTATTATTTATGTATTCGTTTACTTCGATACTAGTATTGGGTATTGCTATACCCTAAATGTTCATTTAAATTTCCTACCATATGTTTCGTCATCTATTTTTTATTTCTATGCCGATTCCCTAGAAGCATATCTGTAACTATATATATATATATATATATATATATATATATATATATATATATATTATATATAATTATATATATATATATATATAATATATATATACTATATATATATATATATATATATATATATATATATTATATTATATATATAATATATATTATATATATATATATATATATATATATATATATATATATATATATATATATATATATATATATTATATATATATATAATATAATATATAATATATATATATAATATGTATATATATATATATAATATATATATATATAGTAGTATTGCCCGCTTTTGGTATCTAGCACCCTTTTCGATATGAAGGAATAGAGTTATAGGTCTGAAATTGGAATCATAATCTATAATATGGGAAAAGGACACTCCGTGTAATTTCAGAGTCTGTAGGAGGTATATAGGAGGGGGGTCACCCCGAAGGGGTGAACGCCGATATTGCGCTTACGCCCATCTGTGGCAGCTTCTCGAGCAGGGTGGTTTCAGGCCTAACAAACGTGTGGGCGACCGAGCACTTTTGAGGTTACAACAGACGAAGCTGTTGACCGACAGACAGCAAGAACTGAGCGCGCGTCGCATGACACATAACACATTATTAGTTATTATTCATTATACATTCGAAGATGCGATTTTCGAAGGAATCGGAATCTAGAGTCGCAAAACGATTCCTGATAGGAATCGTTTTTTACGCATCCGATTCTTATTCCGCATGTTATTCTTAGCATCCGGTTCTGAGTCCAATATTATATCTACATGAGTTAGGGTTATCGTATCGGGCGTTAAAATTTGGAGGGGCGTTAGATGGGGAGGTAAACCTCTCGTTAGAACGAGGTTACGTTCCCCGTGGGTCCCCGAAGGTGGACCCCACCCCCCTTTAAAATCGAAATGTTCGTAATTGACTGAAATTTTGGTGAGAGGATATCAGAAGTTGAATTTCTAGAAATACTTGGTATGTGAATCTGAGAAGTTGGTCCCGGCACGGTGCTGGAGCCACTGCGGTGCCGATTAATAAAACAGTCAAATAACAACAAGTTGGTTCCTTCTTAAGGGTATGAGGTCGTAGAGTTCGAATATGACTAGTTATAAGTTCCGATAATAGGGTGTCTAGGGACCCTCATTATGGGTCTCGACTGAAAAAAGAGCCCAGAGTGCACAAAACAGAAGTCGAAGGAGGAATGAGAAGAAGGATGAAAGAAGAATAAAGAAAGAAAGAATGAGAAGGAATGCTGACTCAGAGGCAGTAGTGGAGTTTGACAGCTGCACTGAGTGCTGGTCCGGTTAGTGCTGTGCTGGGATCAGTAAAACTTTGTGTAATGATACAAATTTTGTGTTAAATATCATGTTTATTTAAGGATTTAGAATCTCAACTTAAGTGTTTGAGGACATCCCATGAGCAAGAGGTAGCGTCATCAGGACCTGGTCGATGCGGGGGGCGCGCAAGCCAGTGCAATCCACCGCGAAACCGGCGCGTGCGCGCGCGCCCGTCCCGGGTCGACGCGTGTGCGCGCCCGCAGGCGCGCCGCTTGCGCGATTGCCAGTAACGCTGGAGGGATGGTTGCGCTCACCCCCCGTAGCGATATATCTGCATGCCCGATCGGTTAACGAGAATGCAAACGTGTTTCTGTTGTTCCAAATTAATTTTTTATTTTATTTTTTAATAACTTTTTCATGTTTTAACGTAAAAAAATTCTAATCTATTGATCAAATTATATTTTCTCTGGACTTAAATAAGTTCTTTTTGAAAAAAAAAAGCGGGAAAAAAAAGAAAAACAATTTTTATTTTAAAGCCTTTTATACAATAAGAGCACAAAACTACATAATCGTTAACATTTAAATTTTTAGCATCAAATATATTTTACAATTTTATTGAAAAAGAAACATTATTTAAAAAACATATAATGAAATAATTACAATAATAAAAATAATAGACCTGATAGGTTGTACGGGAAAACATAAGGTCTTAACGTATTGAACATTATTATAATTTTAAAAAGATGTTAACATAATGATTAGCTAAACATAACAATCTAAATTGCAGAGAGTCAAGGAACATAAACAAACAGTATTTATATCTTATTACACAGCATAATCCAATGTCCATTGCCTGAAACCATTCCCGGGGAGGAAGTGATTGAAGATAAAACCAGAGTCGGTATCCCAATTCTCACAGAACTGAGTCATTACATGGCGACATATGCCTAAAACTTTCTTTCGTTTCCGAAAGGCATTTAATTTCTTCTTCATTCATCATAATAATTCAAGATTATATTTCGTGTTCTGTCAATATCGATGATTTGAGGATGTTCCAGATACACCAGAACTGAGATGGAGGATGTCAAACTTTGACCAAATTTGAGACTCAATCCTAAAGTTCCTTTTCTTAGGATTTTGAGATGATAAGCATTACAGTGAAAGATCAGCAGTGAGATCGTATGCATATAATTACTGTTTTCAGCCGATAAATTCTTGGAGAATCAACACCTCGTCACCGTTACTCGGCATTGATACCGTGATCGTAAAAGCCGTGAGGCATTGGATGTGAGTCTTACATATCAGCCCATAACATCACACGTAAGGGTTGACAGTACATGTTAAACTGACCCTCTTAACGTCCGACAATGGGGTAAATTTAAGGGGACTTTCCATTAAGTTTCCAGGAATGTGGCGTCGTGTCTACAATTCCTTCATTATTACCTTCTGAGGTAAGTTCCCATTGACTATGTTAGGTATATTAATACTCGATAATCCTTGGTAAAGTTAAAAATTTTATCTCAATTCTTGACTGGATATTTCGAAAGTCAGTCAAAAGAGATTTCCTTATTTCCATTATGTTTAAATGGGAGATAGATTTCACATTTACGTACATAAGATATGGCATCCAGTAATTTAAAGATAGCTTTGGCGCCCGTAGTTGTTGCTAAAAGAGCACTTCTTTAACATTAATGAGCAATTCAGTGTAGATCTAGTTTTCAACCTTGATACGCGCTATCACTGATGTAGAAGTAAGTCTTTCCTGAGAAGATATATCAACATTTACACGTCCATATATTCATAGGGTTTATTTTAGATTTACCAGCGATGGCTTCTGTGGTTCTCCAAATTCTTTAAAATATGTAATATTCCGATGATTGTAGATGAGGACTCCTTCGCATTCTTGAGGAATAATCTAACATAAAGTTTCAATATAAATAAGCATAACTTGCAGCTGATGCTCCTAGAGATGTCTCATTTAAAAAATCACCCTCAATTGATTAAAACACATTCAGGAACTTTGTTTTCGGTGGATTTACTATGTGATCGTTCCTGTGTGAGAATTGAAACCATCTTCGTTTACTAACTTGGTTCTTTAGATATAAAAACACATTCGAAGGTCAAGATATTGGTCAGAAGTTGCCAGGAATATTGAAATCAAGAGGTACATCTGTATTTGTGATGAGTGAATCGGGATTAATACTAATTAAAGTTGGATTACTCCGCATGATCTGTGTAGGTTCACAGAGAAGAGATCGCATTCCTCTATACAACAGTCTGGGCTGGAGGGGATTGAAGGAAATGGCATCTTGCTGCTCACAATCCTCAGAACTGTATAATGATGAGAGAGTTTGTTTAACATTGCTTTATTATAAAAAGGGAACAGGTTGTCACTGTTTATGTGAAATAGCTTGCCATTTCAAGCATCATCGTTATTAAAGTGCAAACACATCAATACACTATTATTCTTATACCTTTGTCGATTCCAATTACACAACTTTTATACGACTACCTGCACCACGACCAGTCATCTTTCGGCGTATTTTTTGTTTAACATCATCTAACATTTCATCAGAAGCATCGACTAATCGACGTTTTACAGCTGTTCGAGGGTCGATTAACCGGGGGGGGGGGGGGGGGGCCCCCCATGAAAATCATGGAAAGTGTCTTTTATCCGTCTAGCAGCTTTTTTAGCGACGTATTTGCCTCCTGATTTAAACAAAGGGATAAGCACGTCTAACAACGAAGGCCAAAAAAAATCCACCTAAACATATCCTCTGCTGACATTCCTTGAACCCCTAAGGACTCTTTCTCTTTCCCATTATTATTATTCATTATATTTACTAGTCTATTTGTTGTATATGTATTTTACACACTGCTGTTCAGTCATCAATTTTATGCAATACCTTTCGAGTTGTTATATAAAATACGAATTCGAACTCAGCTGGGTCTTACTCAAGGGTAAATAGTGAACATTAGGAAAGCTTATAACTCTTTTACCTTTAGAAAAATGAACTACCTCTTAACAAAGATCTTAGATATTCCCTTACGTACTGGTGATCTATAATTTCTGTATAAACATAGGCCATTCCAGGTTCTTGAAACATCTTAGAAGGGCATGCATACAAAATGTATGAACTCTCGGTGGTCATTTTGTAATACTCTTTCACATCGTTGGTATATAGAGCGCCATTAGGTTCCTTAGAGTTTGGTTTGCGCTATTTATTTTCTCAAATAGTTTTGTTGTACCATATGAATATGACAATTACGAAACCAAGCCTGAAGGGCTGAAAAATAAATAAACCTATAATCGTCAGGTTTACTGAGCTTGAGATTTTAATGTAATTAACACGTTATCTTCGAGAAACTATTTATTTTAACAAGAAACAAAAAAAAAACTCAAATCTTTAGATCAATTACTTGCCTTCAAATTTTTTTTTAAACCTAGGGACGCACATCAGTAACCATTTTAAGCTCCAATATTTAATTCGGAAATTATTTCAAAGAAATATTCTTTCTTGCCTCGTTTGATGACATTTTATATATCGTTAATTTTTAATACATCTTAAACATTATCAACTTCTTAAGCATATCGTAAAGCGCCAAATTTATGATTAGGCCTATTCTCATATCGGTCATCCGGATCATATTTCACTTAATCCTGCTTTCATACATCTTCTCATCAAAGTTATAGGATCTCAAAATTGAGTTGTCATAGTCTAGATATGTTTATGAGCAGGATGTTAGATCCATAGAAGCCGTATGAGGGCAGCGTTTAAATAGAAGATGATCTTCACTCTCCCATGTTCACAAAGTAACTGATCAATGTTTCCTAATTTCACTAGCATTTATATAACTTTAACTTCATTGGGTAACCTACCCATTTAACAAGGGACCTGCTTTTTAATTCACACTTATTGTTAATACTGAATACTATTCTTTCGTATCTTAAATACCACAACTTATATGAACTAATTAAATATGTTTCTGTTAAGTGTGTGTGTTAAGAATCTCCTTATTTCACCATCAATCATCAAGAATATATAATGTTAACATGCTCTAAGGAAATTCTCTGATAGCATATGATCTCTTTAATAGAACCTTCTCTTGACCCTCCAGCTTCATACCCTTTTCTGACAATTTTCATCAGTCCTGATACTCTTACATAGTTCCTACCTTTAATGACCTGTGTTATCCTTTTATTTTTCTCCTTTGGGTTGATAGGTACAAGCGGTTTTGTCTTTACATCTTATAGGGTATTCTTAAGATGTTCTGATGATGAGACCGGTTTTTTATAAGAGTAAGCAAGTCCTGTAGTAATATCTATATATTTAAATGTTATTCATCTCCAGTTGAAATTACCTATGACCTCTTTCTTTAAATTTCTATTATACATCTTTCAAGTATTTCATCTTTATTAACTGAAAATGTGTTTTAATACCCTATGTCATAACTCAGACCTATCTTTGAAACTCCTTTTACCTAAAAAATTCCCTTCCCTATGTGCCATATTCATTTCCAACGCTGTCATCCTAAGTCAATGAAGTTTCTCTGACTTTTGTTAGCAACTGGTTCCTTTGGATTTTTTATCTTTTAAAACCACTAAACCATAAGTATCTGGAATAACTTCTATCACAAAAAGAATATAGTGATACCCTTCATTGAAGAGTTATATTTTATCATATCGGTCAAATCTAGTTGCCATACGCTATCTAAATGGGGGCTATGGTTTTTCGTGTTAGAAATTTTTTTCGTATAAGTTCTATGAAGGGTAAAGCTCCTACACCTTTCTAAATGATTATTTCAATTCTTTGTTACTAATTCTGAGTGAAACTGTTGATTGCAAACCTAGAAAAAACCCCCCGTAACTTTAATGGTTGCTTCCACATCAAAGTGAATCATTATAAGCTCTGATGTAGTGACTGGAAGGATTCATAATGACATTAACAATAAAATTTTATTCATTTGGTACCTAAAGAGTATATAAAAAAAAGATGTATATATGAAGTATTTTATTTTTAAATTACCACCTTTTTTTTACGGCCATAATGTATACAGGAAAGATAACATAGGAATATACATTATTTAATTAAATTACAAATAATACAATCGTATAAAAAATCTAATAAATAAGGCAGATGCTATCCATTTGATACTTTGTAATGGGATTTTTTTCTTACTCAGGACTCGTCTCTGATCGCGAATGTACTCTATTTTATCAACTTTCGATCATACACGATGCAAGAAGATAGTACCAGCAGGACTCTGCATATCAGGTACTAGGCTCGTTCTGGAAATATTATCCAGATCAGCTAATCTTTGTTTAAGATTAAAGTTCATGGAAAATTAATAGTCTGAATTCTTTGTTGATTCCGGTTCCATGCCTGTCCCACTGACCTTCTTGTAATCCACGGGAGAGATCAGTATCAAAGTCAAGCAATATTTCGTTTCCAAGTTTGTTTCTCCATCATAATGAAATAACTTACAATCTAGTAATCTGATCTGTTTAAAATATTATATAGAGCTACTCCTTTTCCTACTCCTCAATGGTAAGCTTTCCTTGAGTTTATTTCGTAAATTAGTCTCTGTTTCGACATGGGTTTGTATCTTTGTTAGAGCTTGCATCTTCCTTGGGTTATTTTTAATAAAATTTTAAATCTACTAAATTTTGTATAGCATTTTGATATAGGTTCTTTTTCATGAATGTTAACATTAGAATTTAATATTTGTGCAGTTCCTTCTCATAATTATTTATCGGTTCAACTTAGGATCATATAAACTCAAAGGTTGCTGTTGAATCAATGGGTGATAAGGATTTATATCCGATTTGACGCTGTTGAATGTCTGATTGAGGCTGTTTCGAACTGTTGTTGTTGGTGTTGTTGTGTTGGTGTTGTTGCGTCTGTGGCTTGCTGGTGCTGTTGCCTGTGTGCTGTTGCTGTTGTTGTTGTTGACTGTTGTTGTTGTTGTTGTTGTTGTAGAGGTAAGGTTTCTGTGTTAATTTCAACTTCTCATAATCGCGTGGGGTAAACGTACCTTCTTTCATCAGTTGAGCAAGCACTTGTCATCAAACGGAGCTAATAACGGAAAAGAGTAAGGTAGGGAACACACTCACCGCCTTATCTGTAAATAGCTTCTTTTATGTTTTAAGCTTTTCTTACTGTTTAGGTGCAAGTTTTTTAATATGTTTCTGTGCCGAACGAACTTACCTTCTGAACTTCTTTTAAAGAACATTTCCTGTTTATAAGATTTAGCAACTTCAGTGATACATGTTATAAACTTTTCATCTATCCACAGATCATTACGTTCTTTTCAGAAGGTTCAGGGGTTTTAAATTCTTTAGACGGTAAATAATCTGCCATTAGTAGTTACTTCATTATCAGGTTATGTATACTATCTCCAATCTTATTAAGGTAAGATATTTGTAAACGAGTAACCACTCGACTGTGTGTTTTTAGGACTGAAGCTCACAGAGTAAATAACCATGAGGTATAGATGTAACTTCTTTATATACTTTTAGAAACTCTTTACGTTGAGTAGGAAACATTTGTGTGCCCACAACATTGACCTGACTCATATGCCTTCTTTGGGTTCCCAAACAATGATTAAATACTTGAGTGTTGAAAGACACTCCCTCAGTGTAATTATTCTGAGATGAAGGATATTCTGTGTTATAAAAAATACTGTTAAATGTTTAAATGATGCGAGTAAACTGTGAAAAAGTTTCGGCCTATAGCCTCATTCAATTATGCATCAAATCACTCCAGGATTATAAGTTTATTGTCGCTGGTAAACGATGAAGAGCTTTTATGTCAGATAACCCTTCGTAAATCGATTAACATCTGTGTAGGTCTTCAAAAACTTTTTTCTGGTAAAACACGTAAACCATATGATTTTTACACAGGCTTTTGTTCGAAAATCCTCGACCTCTTTTAAAATGGTTAATACAGGAAAGTTTTTCCACAACCGTAGGACCAGGACCAAGACAAGGTAGCTGGAGCCGGAACCATTAATTACTAATGCCATTCTAGAGTTGATTACCTGATCCACTAATGAATAAGAAAAGGTTTGCTTTTATATTATAAATGGTTTGTTAACTCGTTAGATCAATAGATCAATAATCACAGTATGTCAGGAGGGAGGTTGGATAGTGTTTTTATTTAGTGACTTTATTGCTTTGGCTAATTAAAAAACGCCTACAATTTTAGTAAAAAAGAATAAAAATTTGACCTTAATCAATAGGTCCAATAGATCACAGATGGTTAGGAGGTGAGGTTTGGACTTAGTGTTTTGATTTATGATTGACTGCTTCAGCGGTCTATGTAACAATACGCTACAATTTTAGTAGAAACGAACTTTGGACCTTAATTTCAAATATATTCAATAGATCACAGATGGTTAGGAGGGAGGTTGGATAGTGTTTTTGATTATCTGATTTACTGCTTTAGGGTATGTTAAACGATAACAATTTTAGTAAACAATTTTGACCTTAATCAATAGATTCAATAGATTCACAGATGTTAGGAGGGGAGTTGGATAGTTGTTTTGAATTTAGTGATTTACTGCTAGGGTATGTAAAACGCCACAATTTTAGTAAAAATTTGACCTTAAATCAATAGATCCATAGATCACAGATGGTTAGGAGGGAGGTTGGATAGTGTTTTGATTTAGTGAATTTACTGGCTTGTAGGGTATGTAAAACGCCACAGATTTTAGTAAAAATTTGACCTTAAATCAATAGTCAATAGATCACAGAATGGTCAGGAGGGAGTTGGATAGTGGTTTGAATTTACTTATTCACTGCTTTAGGGTATGTTACAAAATCATGAATTTTTAGTTTAAGGTCAAAAAAATTCACTAAATTTGTGAACGTTTTTACATACCCTAAATCATACATTCATCTTTAGGGTTATTGCAGAAAACGGAACAAATAACAAACAACCTCTAGCCCTGTGTAAGAAATTATGAAAAAAAACAAAGATTAGAATGGTTAAATAATCGTAGACCTAAGCTACCATTACAAGAGAAACCTCCATTAGGGTAAGAAAAAAAACCCATACATACGCAATAGTTATAAAGCCACGCACCCTCATTTCTTGTAAGGCTAGCCGGTTCTTAGGGTTATTCGATGTATAAACCGGGTTTGTTGCATTATTCTTTTGTTTACTTGTGAGAAGAGGATTACATCTATTTAAAGAGGGTATAGCTGAAGTCAGCATTAGTTGAGTCGAGCATTAAACGATTAAAACATGGTTTCTTTGTGAATAATAAATTATGTAACGATATATAGCCTGGAAGAGATCTCAGTGCCTAAAAAAATATTGTAAATTTAACTTACCTTAATGATACAAATAATTAAGCGTTAGCTTTACTTGCACTGATTCCTTTCTCATCCACCCTAATCAGTTTACGTTTTTCAGGAAGAATTAAGGTCGTGTATTTGAATGAATTTTAATACAAGATTTAAAAAGTACATTTCATCATCTGTGACAAATTCCTGGGGAGTGGCTATTTATGGAGGCAAGAAAGATATATCTGAAGTCGTCGAGCTTCAATTAAATAACAATATTGAATCCATCGATTTACGTAATTGGTGGCGACGTAACTGTTAGCGGAAGTTTCCGCCCCACTTCACACGGTGTTTGTGTGAGTGGTTCTGACAAAATACAGCCTTTATCAATGCCAAGAAGAAATATGTAAAGACGTATTGGTGAAGTTGATTTACTGGAGACGAACTCCATTAATTTGTCACATGGTAACTCATACACAATATGATGACGAAACAATGTATCTGAAATCCACAGGATCCGGAGTTATTGATGCTATCGATCTTGAAAAATTCACCTATAAACAAAACGAAGGAAAATGAAAACAATTCAGGGTTCCAAAGGAAACAATCATTTGAAAATATCAGCACCGTGACATTTACACATATGTCACGAACCAAGGCCTAAGAAGTTTAGAAAAATACATCGAGTGTACGCAATGTATGTTAAATGTTAAACCTCATTCTTGCTAAATATATTTACCTTACAAGGTATTTATACAGATACTCTTATATATATATAATATATATATATATATATATATATTATTATATATATATATATATATATATATATATATATCTTGTTCTGAAATTGCGATACCGACTCTGTGCTTATCTTCACACTTCTCCCAGGGATGTTTCAAGCAATGAACATTGGATAGCTGTGTATAAGAATAAAAATAATGTTGTTTATTTCCTTGACTCTCTGCATTTAAATTTTATGTTGGTTTCTTATTATGTTAACATTTTTTTTAAAATATAATTAATGTTCCCAAATGTTATAAGGACCTTATTGTTTTTCCGTACAACCTTCAGTCTAATTTATGTGGGTCAACTGTATTTATTCATTAATATGTTTTTTTAAATATGTTTCTATTTAATTTAAAAGTTGTAAATTATTTGATGCTAAACTTTATAACTGTTAACGATTAATGGTAGTTTGCTTCTTATGTTAAAAGCTTTAAATAAAAACGTGTTTCTTATCCCGCTTTTTTTTTTCAAAAGAACTTATTTATACCAAAGAAAAATATGATTTGAATCAATAGATTGAATTTTTACGTTATGAACATGAAAAGTTTAAAAATAAAATAAAAAATTAATTTGAAAACAGAACACGTTTGCATTCTCGTACCGGATCGGGCATGCGATACGCTAGGGGGGTGAGCGCACTCATCCCTCCAGCGACGGATCGCGCAAGCGGGCGCGCCTGCGGGCGCGCACACGCGTCGGATCGCGCCGACGGCCTGCGCCTGCGGCGCGCGCCACCGCGCCGGACTGCGGGCTGAATGGCCCATCCGTGTGCCGTCGGCGGCACGCGCCCTCGCATCGACCATGCGTGCCTGATACGCTACCTTCTTGCTCGATTGAGGGAGCTCAAACACCTTAGGTTGAGATCTACATCCTTATAAACATATATTTTAACACAAATATTGTATCATTACACAAATATTTACTATCCCAGCACAGCACTACACCGGAGCCAGCACCAGTGCAGCTGTCAACTCCTACTCCTCTGAGTCAGATTCCTTCTCCATTCTTTCCTTTCTTTATTCTTCTTTCATCCTTCTTCATTCCTCCTTCGACCTCTGTTTTGCACTCTGGCCTTTTTTCAGACAGACCCGCATAGATGGAGGTTCCTAGACACCCTATACGGACTTATAACTATCATATAATCGAACTCTACGACCTCAATAACCCTATTATAAGGACCAACAGTGTTTGTTATACGACTGTTTTAACTCGGCACTGTGCAATCCAAATTGTCAATTGAGCCTAAATATCTAAGGTTTCCATCAATATTTCTTAAAATCAACTCTGAAGACTCTCTACCAAATTCAGCCATTTAGAACCACTTTCGATTTAAAGGTGGGGCCCCTTCGGACCACGAGACGTAACTCATTACGACGAGGTTACCTCAACCATCAACGCCCCTCAATTTTAACCCCATCGTAACCCTAAACCCATGTTAGATATATATGGACTCAGAACCGGATGCGTAGACAGTAACCAGGCGGAATACAGGAATTCCGGGGAGTGTGTAAAAACGATCCTTACAAGGAATCGTTTTTCGACAGATTTCGATTTCCTTCGGACAATCGAATCTTCGAGTAAATAATAATAGAATTCAATGTGTATGATGTATGGCGCACGCGACGCTCATGTCTGTGTGCGGTCGGTCAACAGACCTCGGTCTTTTGAGACTCCAAGTGCTCGGTCGCACCAAACGTTATTTAGGCCTAAACGGCACCTGCTGCAGGAAGCTGCCACAAGGCGTAAGACGAATAATCGGCGTTCAACCTCGCGGGGTGACCCCCCTCTATAATACATTCCTACAGACTATGAAAATTACACGGATTCGTCGTATCCCATATATAGGATTGATATTCCAAGTTTTCAGAACCGTATAACTCTAATTCTATCATTATTCGAAAGGTGCTAGATTACCAAAAGCGGCCAATACTACTATATATATCAGCGGCTACTCCAGTAACTTTTTACTACTCGGGCTCTCTCTCTCTCTATATAATATATATATATATATATATATATATAATATATATATATAATATATATATATATATACGGATATATATATATAAATATATATATTAAGTAAACATTTCCTATCTATATAATATATACTTATAAATTGCTATTTTACGTTTTCTTTAATATTAAAAACATAGTTTATGGTAAACTGTTATTGTTTTTCACTCCGCTATTTCTGGAGAACCCGGGCCTGATTTATAATGATTGAAAAATGCATTATATCTTTAAATTTTGTTTATACTTAAACTCTAATTTTAATAACTCTCCCTTATATTTATAATATGTAATATTATGTATTCCTCCTTTATGAAATTTCTAGAAGATCAATCGGTTCCTATAAATCGATAACTCGGGCTAAGCCCCGACACCCGAGTGTAGAGTTGCCTCTGATATTAGTATTATATATCATATATATATATAGTATATATATATATATATATATAATATATATATATATATATTATATATATATATATATATAATTAATATATATGTTTTAGTTTTTATTTTTTACCTCCTGCAATTTTGTCTCGGTAGCATAATAAGTTTCCAAGGAAGTAAATAATATAACATTAAGACACAGAGATAAAACCCACTATACGAATATAAATATCTTTAACAAAAAAAAATGAAATCCAACCATTTAATATATCTAATCATAATATATATTTAATATATATATTATATATATTATATATATATAATATAGTATATATATATATATATATAAATTATATATATATATATGGGCCAAATGTAGAACTGTACTGTGACTATCGAGGTACCTAACTTAACCTAAACCTAACCAAACATAACCTTAACCTAAACCTAAACCTAAACCTAACCTAACCTAACCTAACTAACCTCAACCTAAACCTAACAACCTAACCTAAACTTAACACTTAAATTAATTTTCATTATTATACCAGTTATGTACATCAAGAAAACTTAGGAGGTTTGTTTCGCGTTATTGTGAGGTAGTCGCGTTGACTATATTCCTCATTAGATTCACAGGTACAGTTTCTACACAATTTTGCATAATATAACTAATATATATATATATAATATATATATATAGTATATATATATATAATATATGTATATATATATATATATATATACTATATTATACTATATATATATAATAATATACAGTTACAATTATAGATAAACATTACTACTGATCTATTTACAAGAATGAATGTGTGGGTTACAACTTACAATATCCGAGAATGTTGATTTCCGGTATATAAGATGTTATTCCCTCACTGACTACTAAAAGTTTCCGATTCACCAAAAAGTTTATTAGAACTCAAGTTTCCAAACATTTTCATTACATTTAGGTTGATTTAATATTTTTAAAATCTTTAATACGCTATGTTAGATATATTACTTTTGTCATGTGCTCTAAATGTTGGCAAAGGAACATAATATATATATATATATATATATATATATATAATAAATATATATTATATATATATATAATATATATATTATATATCTCTGACTATATATATATATAATATTATTTTATATATATCTATATATACGTGCATTGTACATATATATATATATATATATATTATATATATTATTAGTGATGGACGGATCATGTCAAAATTTGATCAAACTGCAATGCGATGCGATGCGGATCGTTAAAGAGGATGAGGGGTAGATGCGCGCATGCGGATGCGGATTAGCGGATCTTAAGTTAGATGAGGGATGCGGATGATGCGGCCATGCTATTGCGGATGTTTTCTTTAAAGTTTTAATTAAAAAAATTAAATATTATATATTATATATATATTAATATATATATAATATATTATATTATATATATATAATTTATAATATATATATATATTATATATATATATATTATATATATGATATATAATTAGTATTCTTATATTATAATTATTATATATATATATATTATATATTATATATATTATATATATATATTATTATATATATTATATAGTATACTATATATATATATATAATATATATTATATATTATTATATATTTACAGTTGTACACCAACTTCACGCGGCAGAGCTCCATTCAAGTTGGGGAGGGTTTGTGCACACACCCTCAGATATTCGATCATCTAACCACACGCCAGTAATGAAGCACAGGACGCCAGGCTTTAAAATAGAGACGAATTCAAAATTCAGCTCAGGAAACACAGAAGATGAGAGAAAGAGAATTCCACTCGACAGATGGCAGGAAAGAAGGGAAGCACGGCGGCAGCGAAACAAGCTGGAGTTACCAATATCAACCAAAACTAATTGCGCCGAACAGCACCCCTTGTGCTAGAGGGCGACGGTAAAGGTGGTGGTACGCGGAGATGAATAAGCTCCCCTCGAAGCACCTGCCGCTGCCGCTCCTCTGATAATTTAACGTCGCGCTCCCGAGAACGACGGTACCTATAGAAAGATATAAAGCACAAATCAGCGCCGTAAAGATAGAGTCAAGTTGAACTGGAAAGGCAGAACCAGTTTATGAAGCCCTGTTTGGCCTTTGCCGTCGACCCTATCCAAAAGCCGGGTGAAACCAGAGCCCCCCCCGTGATATGAGAGCAGTAACCCATACCAAGGGGGATGAGGCGCCTTGTGTGGTTCAATTGGGAAGAGGAAAATAAAGTCTTCGACAGCGCTAAACGAACATCGCCAGTTTCTTTGAGGCGTGCCCTAAAACCTTGAATGGTGAGGTTTCCGAGGACATTTTTTGTTCGTTTATGTTAAGCCCAAGGTGTTATATTGTCAACAGGAGAGACGAGAGAATAGCTTGAAAAGAGATAGGGGAAAATTGGAAAGGTGTCTAGGAGGGAGATTTGAGAAGTTGGTTTTTAAAGAATTGGAATTTCACAAGGCTTTGAGACAGCCCACCCCTGGAAAATTTTTATCCAGGAATTACATGCTGAGGATAGAATCGCACCGGTCGCTCTGCGTCGATGCTAGTACGTAATATGCAGCCCCGATATCCACGCAGACGAGTCACGCACCTGCCGCTGCTCACCCTCTCAACAAGAGACTAAGGGAGCAGAATGAGCAGTTGAAGAATGGAAAGGTCGAGTTTCATCGGGCCATACGACGTGGATAGAATTAGAAATTAAGCAGTTGAGAAGATCATTAATGAAAGTAGTAATAAAGTAGTGAGGATAAGGACAGGAACCCTGAGGAACACGACTTTTGACAGAAAAAAGAAGTCGTCGCCCCAACAACAACAGCCGATATTGAGTGATTAGAGAGAAAACTAGACATACGTAAGCCAGTAATTTGAGACACAGTGACATAGCGCGCCTAGCATGAGGGAAAACCAAGAATATCAACCCCACACGGGTTGCTAGACCTTGACAAACTGTTACACACGGTTTCAAAGTCACACTTGAGATATATAGTTTCAATAGCTGCACCTACCATACTGCAGTGTGTTCTCTTACTCGATTAGATCGCTGATCGAGGAGTGGTAAAACCTCAATATAAATCAGTAGACTAGATAATATATAAGATATTTTATTTCGCTACAGAATACCAGTTCTGATAGCTTCAGAAATAAGTACTATTACGTTGTAAATGATTGGCTCACTACGATCTCAGGATAAGAATAGTGTATATTAGAGACTCCAGATATAATCTTAAGAAAATTCTCTCGGCACTTGCAATGTGTTGAGGGTTTACAAAGATTTACTATTATGAATTATGAAATTAAAGAAAAAAAGAAAACATAACAAGTCATATATATATATATCATATATAAGAGTGATAGTTAGAAGGATTCAGATGCATGAACCTCTTTATTATATCCTGAAACAAGTATAGGATACTACTGCTTTCTAGGTTGTCTTTATCCAAACACTTAATAGGTGTAAAATACTAAGTATATTAGTACTTTAATAATGAACATAGAGTGAATATTAAGTATATATAGATATGATACGTAGCGTAGGCTAGGGTATCATGAGCTCACGAATAACGCACACTCCATCCCATAAAACTCGGGGAGGAATTGCCCATATACCGAGCCCACCCTACGCCTTTCCCTTAAACGTCACTCCAGATGCAGGTAGCCCATGCCCCATTTGAAAATGACTTCATATAGGAAATAGAAATACTAATTCTCAGGGGTTAATAAGAAGGGTATATTATATATATAAGTGTCCAGGATAAATCGTATATCCCTAGGCGTGGCTTGGTCTTGTCTTATGCGTTGGAGAATCTTTCGGAGACCCGGCCCGGAAATGGATGATTTCGCGGGAGGAGCATAGCCGGCACACTACAACAACCAAAGAGAGAAATATGAAGGAGTGAGAGGAATAAAGACCGGAATAGCCAAGTACGTGTGAAGAATATTCGTGTGCCACTCGCAGAGAAACGGCCGACGAAGACACACCTGAACTCTCATATACAACGGAACCTCGCCGTAACAATGTCACATAGCGCCTATGAATGTGACGGGAGACGTGCGTGTCTGGGCATGCATAACAAGAACCAAGGCCCTCAACCCTGTACTCTCTACTGCAGAGGGTTTCCATCTCCCAATCCATGGCCTATAATGACCGCACATCCATGTGACTATTTCGATTACACTGAGTAAGGGTTCATTCCGTGGCTGGAAAGACCAGAATGCCTCCTAAGCATGAGGCGCAGGACGAAGGAGAGACACTCGGAGAACAAGACTGTGTATACTGGGCACAGTGCCCGTGGACACATCTGGTGGACAGTGTGAAGGGCCACGGACAAATGGGACCAGGGACGGAAGGCAGAGACAGCAGCCAGCAACATGCCCCTTAACGTAAACCATCGCAGTGGTCGACTATCCTTAATGAAGTGAAATACCTAATTCATTTATCGTCTCGAAATTCTAACTATCCTCTAACTGGAATAATAGATGATTTAAGATGAAACACTGATATTTACCTAAACTCACAATCGCCGGCTCTTAATTCCACGGCTTCTCCTCGCAGTATGGTCGCCGAAGTGTCCTCAGAAGTCAAATACAATCGATCAAGCCTTAATCAATTATAAATATAACGCATCTCTGTGTAAACGCCACGAAAGAGCTGACTAAATTGGTATCCATCCAATCTCCAAATAAGACCAGAGCCTATCTTAATCACTCTCAATACAATAATCCTCGACATTCCCACCGTTTACTTCATACCACACAAAAACTAATAACTAATACGTTCATTTCTCATTTTATCAATTCTTCTCATACCTAATACTCCTCTAAGATTATCTACTTGAATGAACTGCACCCTTAGATCTATACTTCTTATTCCAGACCATAGTTTCACTACTATACAATGACACCGGTAACAACATACCCTCATGCAGAAACTTAACGCACTCGAGGCTTAGTATCTTTGCATTCACCAAGGATTTAATTACGCCAGCCACCTTCCTACCATTCATAACTTTCCTACTACACACTGCATCATCCGTTTCCTTTTCCGTCCAACGATATAGTGCTAAAGTACTTTGTTAAAACTCAGATACTTGTTTTAATTGCTCACCATCCGACATGATTTCACACTGCGATCTCCCTTCACCAACCACCATCACATTACTCTTATCTAGATTTACTTTCAAACTCCTCTTTTTACACACCCTGCCAAAACTCACTTCTAATCCTCTCAAACTTTCTTCAGATTCTCCAAACAAAATTAAATCATCAGTGTATAATATGCAGGGCACCCTTCTCTTTCATCCATCCCAGATCAATCTCACAAACCTTTAATTATTTTATCACCCCATCCATATACAAATTAAATTGTAAAACACCACACCTACTACTTAATTTATTAACCTCACTCATAACGTTTCTAATATATTTTTAGATGTAATTATTAAATATAA
>JABUQX010041861.1:0-2500 GCA_015478945.1 Trachelipus rathkii
CAATGTTAGGTAAGGTTTGAACAAAAATTTTTTGTTCAATATTACTATGTTAATGTAAATTAACATTGTCCTGTTGGAGATATGTTTGATAAAGTTCGAATGGATTATGTTTTTGTATGCCTTGTTAGTTACTTTTACTGTTGATAAGTTTGGACCTTTGTTAATGCTAGCAGTTAATTCTTGCTTATAATGTGTCAGGTTTGTCGTTGTATATTATATTCTTAGTTTGATATGATGCTATGTTAGCTTATTAATTGTGAAAACTTTGTTACGTTAGCATACTTTCAACTGGCTGTACGATAATTAGGTAAGGTTATGGTAAATGTTTGTTAAATATTACTGTTAAGGTAAAATTAACATGTTATGTTAGAGACATGCTTGACAAAGAGTGAATAAGTTACCTTTTTGGTTGTTATGTTAGTTACTTTACTGTTGTTAAGTGTGATAACTTTGTTAACAAATTAAACCGTTTATTCCTGTTTAAGATGTGTTAGGTTGTCGTTGTGGGTTATATTCATAGTTCAGATGATGCTAAGTAAGCTTATATTAATGTGGAAACTTTGTAACGTTAGCATATATTCATTGATCTTTGTATAAAGAACTTGATTTTATGTTATGTTTATTCATGGTGATACTCGAAATGTGACCTGAAACAATAGATCAATAGATCAATAGATCAAGGAAGGACAGGAGGTTGGATGGATGGTGGTTTGATTACTGATTTACTGCTAAGGGTATGTAAATCACGTTAACAATTTAGTTAACAAATTTGACGAACAATAGATAATAGACACGAAGGGCTGAGGAAGGTAGTTTGGTTACTGATTTCTGATTTTACACTGCTTTAAGGGTATGTTAAAAAAAGTAAATTTGTAAGTTTTAAACATAAAGAGAATAGAAAATTTTATTTATTTATTATTTATTTTTTAGTTATATTTTTTTTTTCTTGATGGTTCTGAAACCATTATTTTCGAAATCTACAGACCCAATGACACTTATATAAAGACACCAATATTGTATCATTACACTAATATTAAATATTTAATAACTCGACACCGCACAGGAGCCAGCACCGGTGCAGCTGTCACCTTCTACTCTTCTGAGTCAGACTCTTCCCCATTCTTCCCCTTCTTTTATTCATACCTTATCCATTCTTTCTTCCTCCTTTTAGTTCTGTTTTGCATCTATTGTGATTTTGTATGGAGGTCAGATCCTGTCAATAGAGTGTCCTATGGACCGCGGTAGTATAATGATACATATAAACCATCATAATCCGAGATCTACGGCTCGATACCTATATCAAAGAAACCCCACCAATATTGTTGTTATATTACGAAAGTTTATTAACTCGGCACCGCATGGGCTCCAGACGGTGTCGAGTCAACTCCAGATTCACATATCAAGTATTTCTAAAAATTCAACTCTGAATCCTCTCACCAATATTTTAAACCAATTACGAACACTTCGATTTTTTAAGGGGGGTGGGGTCCCCCACGGAGGACCCACGGGGACGTAACCTCGTCTACGACGAGGTTACCTCATCATCTAACCTCCCTCCAAATTTTAACACGCAATACGATAAATTCCAACCATTGTAGATTATATTGGACTCAGGGCCTGAGGCCGGAGCCGGTGCCTAAAAATCATTTAATAAATGAATTAATAATAATAATAATAATAATAATAATAATAATAATAATAATAATAATAATAATAATAATAATAATAATAATAATAATAATAATAATAATAATAATAATAACAAAAACTTCAGAGAATGAAACAGATTCGTTCGTCTTCTGGCAGAAGGGAAGTCGGAGTCGGAGCCGTAATCGAGGTCTGAGTTGGCAGCCTGAAGTCGAGTCGGAGCCGGACCGGGCCGGAGTCGCAGGGCGTAAAGAAAACGATTCTTTACAGATCGTTTTCGACTCAGAATCAATTCCCTTCGGGAATCGCTTCTTCGTAATGATAATATAATAATAATAATAATAAAATAATAATATAATAATCAATAATAATAATAAAATAATAATAATACTATAATTAATAATAATAATAATAATAATAATAATAATATATATGGGGAGTGTGTTGCGCACAGCGCGCTCGCGCTCCCATTCTCTCGCGCCTCTGTGGATGACTGGAAAAAAAAGGTTTACTAAAATATACAAAATTGACCTCTCAACACTCCCCCCCCCCCCCCTCTTTCCCTACCCATCTCCCCCACCCCCCCCCCCCACACCCCCCGCACCCCCCAAACCCCCCCCCCCCACACCACTACCCCCGCGCCCCCCCCATTGCAACCCACGACAGGACCCTCTCTCCCTCTTTTTTTTTTCTTTTTTCTTTTTTATTTAATTAATTTAATTTTTTATTTTTTATTTAATTTATTTAATTTGTTAATTATTTTTTTTTAAATAAAATAAAAATAAAAAAGATAAATTAAATACATCCGAAATAAGAAGAGAGGAGATCCGATCCGTTATCAGTAAAGGCAATT
>JABUQX010041861.1:7500-12500 GCA_015478945.1 Trachelipus rathkii
CACCACCTTCCATTCGTTTAAGAAGCTTGCATCTTTATCCTTTAAAGTTGTATGACAGCCCTGTAGATGACGCTTTAGAAATCTATGTTTCATAGAACCTTCAGACAGGACCTAGTAGTATACGACAAACTGTGGTTGTATTCGACTGCCTTTATAAATTTTGGTAAACCCGTATTTGATGTAACTCTCATCATACCATCTCTTTTTTGATGGAGCTGCCACTGAATATATATATATATATTATCTATATATATATATATATATACGTATTTATATATATATATATATTATTATATAATAATATATATATATATATATATATATATATTTTTGTTATATATATACCATATATATATATATTATATATATATATATATATATATATATATATATATATATATATATATATATATATATATAGTAATAATATATATAATATAATATATATATAATATATATACTATATATTTATATATTATATTATAAAATATATATATATGTATCTATATATATATATATTCTATTTATATATATATATTATTAGTCTATATATAAATATAATAATAATTATATATATATAATATATATAATTCATCTTCATCTTCCCTTTTAATTTCCGCTGGAGTAAGGTGCTGACAAGCATCGGGAAAGAGAAAGCAGCTAGAGATTGACCAATAGTCGAAAAGAGAAGCACAGCCAATTACGCCCCCTCTATACCATAATTGTAAGAACTCGTCGCAATAAGGAAGAATCCCTCTAGAGTCTTCACGGATTCGCGACGAGATCCTCACTATGGGTAAGTCATCAGTGTAGGGTTCCATCCTCTGGCCCAGGTGGGCCCACAAGTATATCCCTTACAACACCCTCCATCTCATCCTCATATGCACCTTTCTTCTGTCTACTGCCAACTCACATGTTCTGCTTCCTTCTAACATTCCTTTACTACTGACTCAATGCCACTTTTTCTTCGGTCTCCCAGCCGGTCGGTTCCCGACACACCACCTCTATACACCCGCTTAACCACCCGACTCTATCATCATCCTTTCCACATGAGCAAACCATCTCAACATACTTACATGTTATTCTCATCGTTTACCCTTTCTTCACACCACACAACTCCGTAATACGTTCATTCCTCATCTTCTCACACTAGCAGGCCAGCTAAGATGTCCCTATGAATACATTGAACTTTAATCTATACTTGCCTTATTCTAAGCATACTCTCACTAACTAACAGTAAACACAGGTAACAACATACCCTTTTGTAAGACCCTAGCGCCTCCAGACTTAGTCAGTTTTACATTCACCAACGATTTAATTGGCACCAGCCACCTTCCTGCCATTCGAAATTCCTACTGTATAACAACTTCTGCATCATTCCGTTCCATTCTCATACCAACAATACCCTAAATATTTAAACTCAGACACTTTGTTCCAGCTGCTCACCATCTACCATAACTTCACACTGAGGGCTTTCCTCACTCACAACCATAACCTTACTCTTATTTACGTTTACTTTCAACCCCTCTTTTACACACCCTGCTAAACTCTCTCATACATCCTCTCAAATCTCCTCTTCTAAATACCACAAGAAACAAATCATCCCGCATATAATTTAGGTAGGGCACCCTCCACTCGATCCTCCATTCTCCATCATTCTAACCCATTCTGCACCCCACTGCTAATTCTTTCTTGAACACCCATCCATGATACAATTGAATAAACAAGGAGACAAACAACAAGCCTGTCTCACTCCGCTATTAATATCACTAACCCAATCACTTTTGACACCATTATCTTACACACGCCTCAATATCATCATAACATTACTTTGAAGCCTACCACCAACATCTTATATCACTAACACCTGCATAGAGCTTCCTATTACTATACACGCCTATTGCCAATCTATAAGACTTTAGTACAATTTATTCTTCTTCTCCCTATTTTCTCAATCAATTCTGTTTCAATGTAAGATTTGATCCACACATCTCTACCACTTCTAAATGCACTTGTCTTCACCAATCAGTCCTTCAGTCACTCGACGCCTCTTTCGACCAAAATACCAGCATATATCTTCCTACAACATCAATAAAGCTAATTCCTATAATTCTACAGGTTCCCCTTATCTAGCTTACCTATTTTAAGTACTATTACTGCTCTCTCTCCATCCCTTGGAATATAACGCTACAATAAAACGCTTTTATTACAGCAACTTCCAAATCCATGCAATCACCATCTCCCTCATTCTTGATCATTTCACCCAGTAATTGTCATTTAACGCAGATTTACAATTCTTAACTTTCTCTCACCTACCCAGTTACCTCCTCTTGCTAAAACCTCATCCCAACAATTACTATTTCTTCGTTGCAACCATCAAACCCACACACCTTCACTATCACCTCTTCATTACGGCCAATATTATGCAGATTCTGAATGTTCTTTCCACACTCTCCTCACATCTTTTTCATCAGTTACAAAAGCACCATCCCTATTCATTATTCAAAGCAGATTCCCCTTATTCTCATTCTTAAACCTTTCCGCCCTTCCTTCCAGAAGAGCTTCCTAATTCTTGTAAGTCCCCATTCATCCTCCTTCCAAACATTTCATTTACCTCTTCTTTTCTCCTACGATGATGCACCTGTTTAGTTTTCTTTTTTTTCCCTCCTTATATAAGTCCAAGCAACCTTTCTTTTGAACCATTCATTATTTTGCTTTTAATACTTCAACAACGCCTTCTTTTTTCTTTCTAAATCGCTTGCATGACCTCTATTCCAACACTCACTTGTTAACAATCTTACTTCTACTTTAAGCACATCCACATTCTTCTTTTTGCACTGCTAACAATTACTTCATTCATTGCTCCCAGATTTTTTCAGTTTCAACTTGTTCACATCCAACTGATTTACTTGCGAGCGCTCCTTACATACTTAATCCTTATTATCTTGTTCATTTTCTCACTCTTAGTTTTACCTACTTCCTTTCGTTCACTTTCCTCTCCATTCAAGCCCCACTAACTAATTTTACATAGAACAACATCATGATGTCCGATAATCCCATTCCTAAACCCCTCACTGATTTAACATCCAACACATACTTCAACATCTCATATAATATATATATATATATCATATATATTAGATATATATATATATATATATATTATATATGATATATATATATATATCATATATATATATATATATATTATATATATATAATATATATATAAATATATATATATATATATATATATATATATATATATATTATATCTATATAATATTATATTATAATATATAATATATATATTATAAATATATATTATATATATGTATATAATATATATATATATATATATATATATATATATATATATATAATTATATATATATATCTATATATATATATATATATATATAATATATATTATATATAATATATATATATATTTATAATCATTATACTTTATAATATGATTGGCGTACTTAGATGCATATTTCTACTGACCTTACGTACCCCCTGAAAATCCCTTCCCGTACCCATGGAAGTTACGCGTACCCCAGTTTGAGAACCTCTGTGTTAAGGGATAACGAAATTCTATTTCATATACACAGAAATATTTATTTTTCCTTTTTATAAAACGAAATAAAAACTACTAAAAGCAGATTTCAAGTTCCCATTTTTTTCTTTATTTAAATGAAGGTTTGAAATGCAGTAAAAATAATAATAATAATAATAATATAATAATAATAATAATCAATAATAATAAATAATAATAATAATAATAATAGTAATAATAATAATATATAATAATAATAATAAAATAATATAATAATAATAATATAATAATAATAATAATAACTAATAATAATAGATATTAATAATAATCAATATATAATATAATAATTATAATAACTAATAATAATAATATTAATCACTATAATAAATATTAATATAATAATATATAATAATAATAATATAATATAATAATAATAATAATAATAATAATAATAATATAATAATAATAAAATAAAATAAAAATACAAATAATAATAAGAATAGAATATATAATCATAATAAAATATAAAATAAATAAATAATCAATAATCATAATAATAATAATAATAATAATAATAATAATAATTAAATATATAATATATAATAATATAATACAATAATAATAATAATAATAATATATAATAATAATAATGATGATGATGCATGAATGATGATGATGCATGATGATGATGATGATGATCGATCTTTATATGAATGATGATGATGATGTGCATGTGATGATGCCGATGATGATGATGATGATGATGGATGATGCTGATGAGTGATAGATGAAGATGATTCGAAATGCTGATGATGACTGATGATGATGATGATGTGATGATGAGTGGATGATGTATGAATGATGAGTGATGAATGATGATGATACTAATCATAATAATACTAATAATAAAATATAATAGATTAATAATAATAATAATAATAAAATAAATAATAATAATAATAATAATAATCATTAATAAAATAACAATAATAATAATAAATAATAATATATAATGAATAATAATAATATAATAAAAATAATAAATAATAATAATACTAATAATAATAATATTAATAATATAATAATAATAATAATAATAATAATAATAATAATAATAATATAATACTAATAATATTTTATGAAACACATGCGAGAAATTAACAAGCGAACTGGCAACATTTGGATTGGAAGTATTTGGCAATTTCGGAAAAACAAATTCATTCCATCTCCGCGAAGACCAAAATAATACGTAATCTTACAAGTGTCACGTTTGAAAAGTTTGCTGGTAATTTTATATATATACTATAGTATATATATATATATATAATATAATATATATATATTATATATATATATTATATAGTATATATCTATATATATATATATATATAATCTATATATATACTATATATATATTTTTTAATAAATTGATAATTAA
>JABUQX010041862.1:12500-29875 GCA_015478945.1 Trachelipus rathkii
GCCATTTTAGGCTATAAGTAAAATTAGGGGAAAGAACTAATGGTTGAATGATGTATTATAATGACAAAAACTTTTACATTGCTAAAGAGGAATAATTAGTGTAGTGATATGAACCATATCAAATTTTGATGAAATTTTCCATTTCCACTAAACCCTCATCCTTAAAATCTCTCCTCATTTTCTTCTAAATTCTTTGCAAAACAATTACAAATAACAATTTGTTTGTGTGCAGAAAAGAGTTAGAGAGAGAAGAGAGAAAAAAGAGGCTCTGCTTCGAGGAACGAGAGGAAAGATTTTGCTTCGCGGAGAGAGGAAAGGGAGAATAGAGAGGAAAGGGAGAATAGAGAGGAAGGTTTGGTATGGACTTACGCTGCTGCACTGAGGTTGAAGCAAACGCGCGCGCGCACACATGTTGCCAGGCAAGCGCCATTGTTATACACGCTACACACACATTCTTTCTCATTTCCGTTCTCTAAGATTCTCATTTTCAATCCAATTTTTTCTACGTTTGGATAAAATGAATTTCTTAGACAATGCTAATTTCTGAAGGGGTTTGATTCTAATTAAAATAAATTAGTTTAAAATATTTCATTTGCAATATAAATTAAAATAAAATTATTGTAAATAAAAAAAATTAAATTAATATATATATATATATATATATATATATATATATATATATATATATATATATATATATATATATATATAATATATTATATATATTATATAATGTATATATATATATATATAATATAATATATAATATATATATATAATATATATATATATATATACTATATATATATATTATATATATATATATAATATATACATATATATATATATATATATATATATATATTATATTAGGCGGAAGTACCGCCACTATACTAATATATATTATATATATAAATAATAGAATTTATAAGATATATATATATATATATATATATATATATATATATATTATATTATATATATAATATATATATATATATATATATATATATATATATAATTTGGGAACCAGTAAGGAACCACCGCGAACGCGTGTGTTCAAGTTGTGGAATTTACATGTTTGAACAATTATATATATTATAATATATTATATATATATATATATAGCGAGCTAATTTTTCAAGGTTTTTTTTTTTATGACTATTAGACCGGTCCAATCTCGGCGAGTAAAAATCCATTTTTCCATCCGCAAAAAATCCACAACCGCTTTCTTGTTGTCCAGAATATCCACCAGCCCCACATACTTCTGCATAGTTCCGCCGAATCCGCTACCAATGTCTCTAATACTATTATATAATTTTAAGTGAGTAAGTATAATCTCCTTAAATAAATTTTATATATATAATATATATATATATAATATATATATATATATTAATAATTATATTATATATAATATATATATATAATATAATATATATATATTTATATATATAATATATATATATATATATATATATATTATATATATATATATAATATATATATATGTATATTTAGGGGTGCGCGGGATAGGCGACAGTACCTAAAAACCCGTTTTTAATAGTGACATAGTTTACGTGTAGAACAATATACTTAAGTAACCGCGCTCAAGTATTTTCGTATATTTGGTAATTAATTTAAGGTAAAAGATGCCGGTAAGGCATGCACCTGACGCAAGTGGTCTACGGCACCGTCAATGAAAGCGGGATGTAGATCAAAAACCTTCGGGTTGAATTGAAGGAGAACTGCCAACGACATGAACAGAGACAAGGAGACGTCAGGGGGGGAGAAAATGTGACGCTTTAACCCAGGGGGCACCAGCACCTCCAACCGGGGTCCCCTCTGGCACCAAATCCTCTAGATCCAAATACAGTTGAGCGTAATCCCCATCACACTCTTCCGATGCAACCCCCCCAAGGATTAGAAGGGAAGAACCTCCAAGGAGAGAGGACACTCCCCCATATTACCTGAAGACCGCCACAGTGGACAGCACTCTGGACTCGCAACTGAGGCCGATTACTGCACAAGGTGCCATTAAGAAGAAGAGCCGCGTAAACTGGGGTGGTACGGAACCTCAGACTCCGAACCCCAATGGAAGTAAATGGGAAGGTACCGAAAGAACCGTCGATGCTCTACAAGGGTTAGAAGACCCACTATTGAATCCTGATCAGTTTAGAAGACCAGTTCTTCCACCTGCTGGGCACAACGTGGCTGCACCGCCACCGAGCCTCCCCCTAGGAGGGACAACAGGGCACAACATGGGTGCACCGCCACCGAGCCTCCCCCTAGGAGGGACAACAGGGCACAACATGGCTGCACCGCCACCGAGCCAACCCCTAGGAGGGACAACAGGGAACAACACCCAAATGCATGCCCCAGCAGAACAGAACAACCTGTATTATGGTGGCCACCCACAGGGAGCCCCCCCTCCATCTTTTCAGTACAGTGGTATTCCACCAGGGTATACCCCTATGCCTAACCAATCGTATTCTTATCCCGGAACGTGGACTGGACATCATTATATGCCTAATCAAATCTATTTACACCCGCTCTGCCTGAGGTGCCAGAAGGGCTAAAACTTTACGGTAAAAGTTTAAAGACTAAACTCTGGCGTGGCATTCAATATGATGAGTATGTCATTTCATTGAATGAAAAGCTCAGTGCTTTAGGTACATTAACGGAAGAACAAAAGATCATTTTTGCCAGGTCAGCTTATCTTCATCAGATTTAGATAAGTGAAGCCAGACTTATTGATACAAACCCCAGTTTCTCCCAGATGTACTAGATTAGAGGATTTTTTTATTGCAATTTAAAGACCTTTTTTCAGCCTGGAAGAGAAAAAAATGTTTTCGATTTTTGGTTGGAATTTATAGAAGTACAAAAGAGAAAGGATCACTTTTTACAGATTTTGTTTTAGAATTAAAGACCAAGCTTAGGAAGTACCAAAGTCGGATGTATGACCTCGACAAGGAGGCAATGTTTAATTCTAAACATATAAATGTAATGGTCGTCGGTAAGATCCTGCAGAATGTCTCAGAGCGCAGAGATGGTGAAAGATTGAAGGAAAAAATATTGCAGACATTTGATACAGAAATGAGTCTAACTGAACTGTTAGGAAAATTGTGTCAAATTTCGAAAGGTGCTTTATTGAGATTGGATAACAAAAGACAAACGGAACTCCGCACCACAAAAGTGTTCATGGCCCGAGACGAACGGGAAGATAGGCAGAAGTCAGAGTATAACAACTCTTACAAGAAAAATAAAGAGTCTGTCCACAAACCAAGATATGAGGATAGGAAGAGAGACACAAACCAAGATATGAGGATAGGAAAAGAGAAGTGATAAGATCAACTAATGTTTCCCGGAAGAAGACAGATGAGGCAAGATCAGAGCAAACTCCACGAAAAAACAGAGGAATACTTAGAGGAGTGACTGAACAAGAGTTGAAAGAAAACCACGTTTGTTTTTCATGTGAAGTTATCGGTCATTCGTCGAGAGCCTGTCGCTGGGAATTGCCCTATTGCCGGGTATGCAAAGCCTATCACAAAAGGGGCTCGCAACCCAGGTGCAGAGACGCTCCTTCATGGAAACCCACTTCCGGAGAAAACCAAATGTTCATTCCATACAACAGCAAAGTTGATATGGAAAAGGGCATAAAGGCCCAGAAACCAGAGCGTTTCGCTACAGACAAGCGAGGGCCCAGGACCTTCACGAAGAAGAAAGAAGGATACAAGCCCTCCGGTGAGAAAAAGAATACCAGAGTCTATGTGGCAGAGAGCCAACGAAGAGACTTGGAAATGAGTGAAGAAGAAGAAGAAGAGGAAGATAAGTCTTTAGAGAGAGAGCCCTTCCCTTCCGACGAAAATTTAGAGAGTGAAAATTTTCGTTAAACGGCAAAGAACGGAAAAGAGTAAAGAGAAAAATGAGGAAAAAATATGATAGATGGGTATTCAGAAGTGAAAAAGATAGAACAGTAGCCAAAACATTTTTTCAGGAAAATGTCGAAACATCATATAAATTGGGACATCATTTCTATGCGAACGTCCACCTGACCCCCTCCATAGGTGGCAAGGAGGCTAAGGCCTGTGTCTTACTGGATTGTGGGAGCAGTGTTTCGCTCATAACACCCAAGCGTTTAAAAGAGTTGGAGAAAGAAGGTGACTTCAAAGTTAAACTCCAAAAAACAAACCTGGTGGTGCAAGGAGTCGATAATAACCCAACCAAATTAAAGGGAGAGATACAGCTGTACCTTCGCATGCATAAAAGATATTACCTCACTACTTTCCAAGTGAGCGAGGTTAAGGGTGTTCCCAGTTGGGATGTTCTTTTGGGAAATAATATCTTATCTAATTTACCCATCACATTGAATATGTTTTCCTCTAAGATGTCTATCTACGAAGAGAAAGAGATAGATATCCCCGTCTTTGCCAAACAAGGAATCTATTTATTTAGAGAACGCACAGATGGGAATCTCAGACGAGTACGAGACCCCACTCTGTCCAATTCATATCCGCCCCAGTCCTCAGTGCCTAGGGAGGAGAAAATAGTTAAGGATTCGAACCATTTCAAGGATTCAAATCGAACTTTAAGGTACTCGAACCACGCTGAACAACCAGTTGCGAACCGATATTTTTCTCGGGAAAAGAAAACCACTCTGGCAATCGACCCAGCACGAGTTGCGAATGGGTATCTTCCACAGGAAAGGAAGGCCGATTTGTCAGTTGAACCAAACCGCGTTGCGAAAAGGTATCTTCCACAGAAAAGGAAGGACGCTCTGCCAGTCGACCCAGCAAACGTTGCGAACGGTCCCAGGAAGGCAGCCCCGTCAGTCAAACCAACCCGCGTTGCGAAAGGTTATTCCCCACAGGAAAAAGAAGCAACTTTGTCAGTAACACCCCCACACAGGCGGCCAGCGCCTAAGGGAGGAAAAGGAAGTCCTGCATCGAACGGAACCGCTCAAGCCCAGTCGAATCAAGTGATAAGGAAAATGGAACAAGAGGAGAGAAGTACTCTACCCCCCATTCATCACAGTCCTGAGCACAGAGGAGCCAAGCCGAAACAGAAGCACACTTCTAATGAAAGAGAAAATTCGAGTCAACCAAGAAGGTTACCGGTTCCAGCGAACCCTAACCCTAACCCAGATGAATATCTGATGATCGATGAAGAGATTAAAATCGATTTAAGAGTGATAGAAAACACTCTTCTACCAAGCCAATCCTATGGATACATAAAGGTTAGGCCTGAAACACAGGATAATTTTGAATTGGAGCGGAAGTGTATCATGACACCAGCTCTTACCAGAGGCTCATTGTACATAGCTAATACGGTCAGTCCCGTGAGGAACAACACGATTGTCCTCAGCTATATTAATTTGAGCGATAAGCAATTTTATTTGAAAAAAGGAGTGAACCTAGGTAACAGTTACCCGATAGTTAGTAAATCGGTTGAGGAAAGCCCAGACATAAGAGGACACCAGCGAACAGTTTCGGCTAATGTAGCCACGTGTTCAAAAGGTCTATCGAAGACAGAATTAAGGAAAGTGTACAGAGAAATCATCGAAGAAAAGATGTCAAAGGAAGACGCTGAGAATAGCATCCTTGAAAAGCCAGAGTACTTAGAAGACTTGCTTAATCTTTTGATGACTTTCCATGATGTACTAGCACTTGATGATGATGCTGTCCCAGTCTGTCCGCTTCAGAAGTTTAAAATTGAACTACTCCCTGATGCCCCTAAAGTCATTTTCCGTAAACAGTACAGGCTACCGCATAAGTACTTACAGGATATCGATGATTACACGGATGCAGCATTGCAAAAGGGATACATAAAAGCCTGTTACAGTCCCCACTCTTCACCATTGCTAGTGGTAGCGAAGAAAAACAGTAGTCGTCCCAGAGTGTGCCTTGACTACCGCTACCTCAACTCCTATAGTATCCAGGACGTCTATCCTCTCCCATCGATAGAGGAGATCTTTACGTCGCTCGGGGGAAATACGATTTTTACCTCGATTGACCTCTTGGACGCGTACCATGCGTTAGAAATAGAAGAAGAAACCCAAAAGCTAATGGCGTTTAGGACTAGGAAGGGTTTATTCTGTCCCACCCGCTTAACATTTGGCCATAAAAATGCGCCCTCGGCATATGCTAGGGCCATGACAATCGCCTTAAATCATCTCTTAGGACCAGTCGCACAGGTCTATCTTGACGACGTACTAGTGCTAGGAAAGAACGTTACCGAACACTTCGAAAATTTGAGGAAAGTACTCACTGCTTTCGAGAAAACAACTTGAGAGTAAAACTGTCCAAGTGCAGCTTCTTATCAGTCATCAGTTTTGTAATCTAGGCATTCAAGATAGGAGAAGATGGAATTAGTCCAGACCCTGTAAAAGTGGAAACTATGAAAAGTTTTATCCCTCCGACAAATGTCAAAGAGACACAGAGTGTTCTTGGTTTCTTCTCTTATTTTCGCTTCTTAATAGACAATTTCGCAGTCGTTGCACAACCACTGTATGATCTAATAAAGAAGAATGTCCCCTTTGTATGGACGAAAAAACACCAAAAGGCATTTGACACTTTGAAAGATAAACTGGTGGTACAACCACAGCTAACTTTCCCTGATTACAGCAAGGAATTCTTCGTGAATACAGATGCGTGCGATTACGGGATTGGAGGAGTGTTGTACCAGCTTACAGACGACGGAAAAGAGAAGCCCCTTTCCTTCGTCTCCCGAGTACTCAGAGGAAGTGAGAAGAATTACGATACGATCGAGAAGGAGTGCCTGGCCGTAGTGTTCTGCTTGCAAAAGTTTAAGAACACCGTATTCGGCTATAAGGTCACCATTATCACAGATAATCAACCTCTTTGTTTCATCTTCCGCAACAAGCAGCAGACCGGCAGGCTAGCAAGATGGAATTTGTTCGTAAACAGCTTCTCCCCCACTATTGTTTATAAGAAAGGTAAAATGAATATCCCACCGGACTACTTGAGTAGACACCCGGCACCTAACGTCTTTATTATCCAAGCTGTGTTAGAAAATAAAGGTGATTTACCTCGAACAGATTTTGTCCTGAGTAGAGAAACTTTCATAAGAGAACAAGAGAAATGCCCAAGATTAGGTAAGATGGTGAAATGGGTTAAAGAAAACCCAAAAACCTATCCACACATTTTCATTAAAGGTGTTTTATACTATGCGACACAGTCCAAACCTTATGTCATACAGGTCCCCGACAGTATGATATACAGCGTGATAGATCACTGTCATGCGTCGCTAGGTAGCGGACATGGAGGTCCGTTAAGAACAGAAAAGAGAGTGGAAGAAAAATATGCTTTTCCCCACCTTTCAAAATTGGTGAAAGAATATTGTAACCAATGTGTATCGTGTGCCAGAGCAAAAGGTCCTAAACCTCCCACAGCTGAGATCAATCGATGGCCCTTGCCCTACACACCCTTTTCACGCGTCCACGTTGACAGTATTGGAAAACTCCCCACCTGTACAGAGTCAGGAGCCAAATACATACTGGTATTCCGCGATGTTTTGACGCGTTACGTCGAATTAGTGCCTTGTAAAACTAGGACAAGTAAGGAATTTGCCCGAGCACTGCAAGAAAGGGTCATATGTAGACATAGTGCTCCCCAACTTCTTGTGTCGGACAATGCCCCAGAGTTCACAAGCCAGGTGTTTAAGGACTTGTGCAAGGCCTGGAGGATAAAGAAGGCAGAGATCTTGCCTTACAAAGCTTCCCAAAATGGAGTTGTTGAAAGAATCAATGCAGATATCGAGTCTTTCCTACGACATTATGTGAAAGACAACCACAAAGATTGGGATAAGTATCTGAGTTTCGCCCAAATCGCAATCAATTCCGCTTATAATCGATCTATCGGCTCCTCTCCACATTTCCTACTACATGGTTACATAAAGAGAGTCCCTTACGAAATGGCCGATTACGTTTCTCCTTTTGTAAATAAGCCTGAGAAAATGAAGTTCATTTCAGACGAGGTAGATGTGCTGACAGAAAGGATCGACAATATAAGAGATTTGGCTAGAGAAAGGTTGGAGAGAGAAACAACGAAGACTTTGGAGCAACAACATAAGAAAGCTAAGAAAAGAGAATTCAAAATAGGAGATTATGTTTTCGTCAGAGCTGTAAAGAAACCTCACCATAGTTCAAAATTATGTCCCAAGTTCGAAGGGCCATATATTGTACGATGTTTGAGAGGACCAAATAAATTGATGGTAATTTGTTTGAGTACAGGTAAGACCTTCCCTGTCCATGTGGACAACGCAAAGGTAGTTGCAGCAGAAAAGTTTGCAGACTCACGGTTCGACTTTACGAATGACGAAGTTTGGAATCCTCATGCGGTTAAAGAGATGTTAAGCTCCAAGAAAGATGATGAAGAGAAGAAAGATGAAGATGCACCCGAAAGTGAATCAGAAAATTCGTTCAGAAACAGAGGATGAGGTGGAAGACTATTCTCCTCCACCCGAACCGTCATCTTCCCGTTATTATTTCCCAACTCCTCCACCACAACCAACTCGTTAGAATAAATCTCTCCAACGCCCCGCATCAACTCAGTTCGAAGACGACTCGCACACTGCTCCTCCACCACAGCCAACGCAGACTAGGAACTATTGGGAGAGTTATCAAGCCCCCATAGAAGAGCCTACTCAGGTGGAACCCAGAAGATATAGCGATGTGGTCGCAGGAAGAACACGTGTTGACGATGGATTTATCTGTTCCACTCCTAAAAATGACTTCGTAACCCTCTCACCCCTCGGGTCAGAGAAGAGAATTTAGACCATCCTTGTCACCCATAAAACAAGAGATTTCAGTAGATACCCTGCTAAAGCAACTTTTCAGAGCCCCCGCGTACGAAGAGGCTGAAGTATAACGGAGCCTGAGCTGCGCGGGATCCTCCAAGAATTCCTTCCCCAGAGAAATCTCACGATGTCCCGGAAAGAGATGGCCATTATCCTATTCCCACTGTTGTAGAATCACCCCCAAGGGAAATCATCAGAGATGACAGAAAACAAGACCCGTCTTACAGACCACATAATTTGTTTACTGGCCCCAGAGATTCTACTCCCAGAGTTACAAGAAGTCAAACAAGGATGAAAGAACAGGCTATACAACAAGCCGAGGTAAAAGACAACACGGAGACTACATAGCGAACACTCCTGTCAAACCTCCGCCCGTCAAATTAGATTTGAACACAATAGTTAGAGGTGGTAAGACTTACTATCTGCCTCCCGGCTATTATTCATATCATTTCTGTATATTTTTTTAATAAATTTTCTTGTTTCGAAAATTTGTCAAACTATTCTGTAAAGTTGATGAACATTCTTCAAATTCAGAAGATTACACTTTAATTTAAGTGGAACACTCTAATTTTAAGAAGAGTACTTTAGATTTTAAGAAACTGAACCACATTTGCATCGCCATCTTGTTCATTTATTAGTTTGACATATTAGTTTGGATAGATAAAGATCGATCATAGTTTAAGTTCATTAGTCTGGATTAGAAATCGTAGAGATACATTTAAAATAACTTTAGTTTTTTTTGTTGAAACTAAAGCTCACATTAGATTTGGATTAGTTTCATCATTTATATCTTGTTTATTTTTTTTTAATGCAAAGAATAAATTTTAAAGAATACGTTTTCACTCCAAAAGGGGGAGACAGCGCGATTTTTTTAAAAAGATATAGTACTTTTCAAATTGTAAATTATCCTTAAAATAGATAAAAAAAATAGATTCTAATATTAGATAAGTTGGCTTGTTACGTTAGCTAAACTTAAAATAGTAAGTAAGCTAAGTAATTTACTGAAGTAGATAATTGAAGAAAAATAGTTGAATTAGTACAATAGCATTTAATGTAAGAATTAAGCTCCATCTAGTTAAGAAACCAATTAGTTTAGGTAGTTTAAACTAACCAATCTATGATTAAGAAACCAATTAGTTTAGGTAGTTTAAGTAATAAAATGCAAATGCTTCAACAACCAATTAGTTTAGAGAACTTAACTAACCAATCTATAATTAAGAAATCACTTAGTTTAAAAAAGTTAATTAACCAATCTATGATTAAGAAACCACTTAGTTTAGAGAGTTTAACTAACCAATCTTTGATTAAGAAATCACTTAGTTTAGAAAAGTTAACTAACCCACTTATACTTAAGAAATCATTTAGTTTAAAAAACACACACGATTTGTTTTAACTAACTATTAATTTCCAATATCTAAATAAGATTTAGGCGACCTTGTAAATTATTACTAAAACAAAAGAAAAGAATACAATACTTCAATATGATTAAAATATTTCAGAAATGAAGTTCGGAGAAATGATCTTGTTTCTACTCACCATCCTAACGACATGTCAAACGTATTCTAGTAGAAGAAAAGCGAAGAACACAAAGGATTCTGCCTGGTTTAGTTCTATATCGCACCGGTGAAGTAAGTTTCATAGAAGGATATTTATGATTAATCATTTTCTTAGAATGTCCTCAACTCAAAGAAAGCAATCATCAAAGCAAGCCAAGCTAGTGAATAATAGTTTAAAGGATTCATTCTTACGTAACGTTCGAAGCCACATTTCTGAATGTTTCAATCGTCCAAAGGGCTCATCAATGGGAATTTAAACTAATGACCATTCGAGTAAAAGTTCTAGCCCAGAAATTAAATGAAGTAAGTGAGTTACCTTGGATCTCAGCACGATCAAAAAAGAAACGAGCTGCTTTTGAGTTCGGAGGAGACGTCCTCAACATTCTTTTTGGTACTGCCACAGATAAGCAAGTAAAGCTCCTTAGAAAGAAAATTAACATTTTAGGAAACTACGCTTCCACATCAAATTTACTCATAACCGAATTAAAAGAACAGTTAAAGGCAAATACTCGTACTTTAGTAAACTTTAGGGATAGCTTACGAAAGTTAATAGAATTCCAATCAAGTCTAGGTGCTACGCATAACATTATAAACCAAATGGGAAGTATCAGGGCATTAGTAAATTTAATCGAACAAGCCATAACTAGTATACACGATATACACAAATTGGTGATAACCTCACTCCAACTTGCAAAAAACAAAATTACTAACTCCCAACTTTTTTCTCCAATATTCCTCTTACCCTTCATACTAGAAATGAACAAAGAGACTAAACTACACACGGTTATACCCCTAGAAACAAAAACATACCAATCCTTCTTAACTTACTCTTGGACTATTCAATCTGCTGCTAGCCCCTATGAACTAATTACTTTAATTCCTTTTATCTCAGTGGAGAAATTCACTTCTCATAAACTCATACCTTTTCCTACCCATCTTCCTTTGAATCAATCTTTAGTTCGAGTTATGTACAATGACCCAAACAATTATTTCTTTGTGAATTATGGTCAACGGAAATACACTTATCTCAAAGAATCGGCACATCATCTTTGTCGACATTTAGGCCAACTAGCAGTTTGCCCTCAATCCCAAGTATTAGCTTCTATTGATGATCAGTCTTGCTTATTAGCACTCATCCTAAATTTTACCAATGATTTTTCACACTGCCCTATCGCAGAGTACAAACCTGTAGAACCTTATACTGTCACTCTAGGACATTTCACCCTTATTTCTTTTTCAGAAAAAACTAGGGCTTCAATTGCATGTGAGAAACCCAACTCTATCCAGCATGTCTATGACTATGTCTTCACTATTCCTCATGGCTGTGCTTTCATTTCTTCTAAGTTTCAATTTAAGAATCCGATTCACTTGGAAAAGAACATAACACTTTCTTCTTTGATTTCTCATTCTGATCATGTTCTGTTCAATTTCCTATCGCATGTTGCTTTACCTAACATCTCCTCAGTGCTATTTCCTAAATTTCAAGCTTTGAAAGAAATTCATTGGAACCAAAGACTAGATCAATTAAATCAATCTATGCACCATTCACAGTACACGTATTTTCGCAAATCAATTCATCCCATCATATCGGAGGAGGACGTCAGGAAACCATCTTTTTCTAGCGGTTCTTCGTCATCCGCGTACTGTTGTTTGGAACCAAAAGAAATAATAAACTTTGTAGGAGTGTAAGCATACAGAGGTATCGGATCCAACTGAAAGCATACCCATTCAGGCAATCCAACACCTAACATTGAATCACTAGCGGCTGAAGATACACTCCGGATCAGCGGTCCAGGATCAGATCTCTGCCCGTCTCCAACTCAGCCCATCGGTTGTCCTTCCTCCTGACCGTCCTATGCCTCTTCCTAACACTCGTGCTATAACTTCTGCTGAAAGTCACGTGACTTATTCAAATTGAAATCAGTCTTTAAGGTAAAGACACTTTTTATAAAAGGGGGGTCCTTTTATTCGGAATAATTATATATGATAGTATATAAAGTATATATATAGTATGATATATATATATATATATATATATATTATATATTATATATATATATAATATAATCTTTATATATTATATATATATATATATATATATATATATATATAATAATACTTATTAGAATAAAGCTATTACGCTGTGTCATGACTAGATTATGATATAATCGATTCTTCTATACAAAATATCGAAACTCCAACTGTGACATCAAAAAATAAAATAAATTGTTCTAAGTTAGTACATGACATTATAAATCCTATTATTTCTTATTTCAATCCTCTGAATTTTGTAAAAAATAATCCAGACTTAGATTTAGGTTTAGAAAATTTGTATAGTTTAGAATCTATAGGTATTGTTGATAGTAATGATATCAGCGATATCGATAAAAAACTCATACACGAGTTTGAAAAGGGAATAGAGCTGCGTGATGATAGTCATTATTATGTAGAGTTACCTTGGTACAAGGACAAAATTAACAAGGTACCTTCTAACTACCACGTAGCCATTTCAGCAGTAAAGCGAGTGTATAAAAATTTAAAAGATCGTGATTTAATCGATCGATATTCTGAAGTATTCACACAACAATTAAATGAAGGTATAATCGAAAAAATAAATGTGCTTCCTGACCAACTAAAAAATTATGTCTGGGTACCACACAGACCAATAATAAAGGAAGTGCAACAGGTAACTACTAAGGTCAGACCGGTGTTTAATTGTAGCCTCAAAACAGATGCAAATCCATCTCTGAATGAAGCTGCTTTTCCGGGCATTGATCTTATGAGTTCTTTATTTAAAATATTATGTAATTTTAGAAGTAACAAATATATTATCGTTTCAGATGTAAAATCTGCATTCCTACAGATCAGATTAAAATTAGAAGAAGACAAGAATCGATTGGCGTTCCTATGGTATAACAAAAATCAAGAATTAATCACATATCGATATGCTACGATTATTTTTGGTATGGCTTCCTTCTCAATTCATCTTGATTGACGTCATCAAATTCACACAGGATGAAGTATAGCTAGTGATGGCTTGTGGTTCTCATGTTGTTCAAAAAAAAATTTTCTTATGTAGAACAATCGTCATTTATAGTCATTCAATGAGCAATTGCTGTGAAACCTTTAGCAGAGAATCGTTTGAAAAGTAATGAAGAGGTGTTGTCTATTTACGTTCCTGATAACAATCAATAAAAAGTCAAGACCTCATGGATATGAAGACGACCGTGCGCAGGATGCATGGTTGTGAAACGAAGATGTGGGATATCTATATAAATGGAAGCGGGATACAATGGGCTTCTTGAATGGATTGTCAACATAGCAGGTAGTAGATCGAACTGAGCGTGAGTTTTGTCCCAAGTATGCAAGGGTTTTTGATTTCTCTTCAGTTAGTTTTTGCCTGTAATATAAAGGGTAGGCTGCTGAATGAGACAAAGCTTGGCAGTTGCAGACTCGAATGGGAGTGTAAAGGGTAAGGTTCCGATATTGCTGCGACAGATATCGAAATTAGTAACGATTGATCTTGCTAAACGTTCATTTAATGTTTGTTTTCGATTATGATAAATATGGCTTACTTTAAATATATTTGTGATGCTTCAGCATCAGCTTATGGCTTTGTAATGTATATTGCCTCTGAATGTAATTCATATTTATTAATTATCGAAAAGCAAAAGTTGCTCCTTTAAAAAATAGAACTTTGCCTACTCTTGAGCTATTGGCAGTATATTTGGCATTTAAATGTCTTCCTCAAATACTTTCTGCTTTCAATTATAACTTTAAAGAAATAAACATATTTGTCGATGCTCAAATAATATTAGCTTGGCTTCTATCTCCTAAAATTAAAACTAAACAAATTTTTATAAGAAATAGGTTGAGCGATATTAAAAATAAAAAATCGGAAATATTAAAGGAATTTAGTTCAACGATTAATTTCCTCTATGTAGAGACCTCACAAAATCCGGCAGATTTAGTAACTAGGGGAATTTCCTTTAGGGAATTTTCCAATAAATTTCAAATATGGGAAAAGGGACCATCTTGGCTTTCATTAGATAAAAACCAATGGCCCAAGCATGAATTAAAATGTTTATCAGAAGAAAGTAAAATGCTAATCGATACACATATCGTAACCAATATCGTATTAAAAAATGATTCTGTAGAACATATTTTGGATATTAATAAATTTTCAAGTTTGCATAAGTTACATAGAGTAACAGCATACGTGTTCCAATTCATATTCAAAACTAAAAAGCAAAATAAAGATTTCCATCTTAGAAGTAAAGAATATTGGTTAAAAATAATGCAAAATATCGATTTTGAAAAGGAAATAGCATTCTTAAAATCACCTTCTGACAAAGTACCAGAATTGGTTAAAAGATTAAATTTATTTTTAGATGACAATGGTTTTTTAAGAACCAGAGGTAGAATAGCTAAAACTAATTACTACGATTATAATATTATTAATCCTATTTTGCTTAGTAAAAAACACCATCTCACAAAGCTCATTGTTTCTGATTGTCATCTTGCATGCAAACATTTGGGACTTCAAACTACATTAAATATGGTACGTTTGAAAGGGTTTTGGATCACTAAAGCACGTCAAACAGTCAAAAACATCATTGAGTCGTGTCTTATTTGCAAAAAATATAATTCTTTCACTTTCAATTATCCTAAATTTACAAATTACACACAAGCTCAAATGGATTTTTTCAGACCATTTAAGCATACTGGAGTTGATTTCACCTCTCATTTTTGGATAAAAGACGGCTCTGTAGAAAAGAAAATGTATATATTAATTTATACTTGTTTGAATATACGTGCAGTTCATTTAGACCTATTACCTGATATGTCCACTCAATCATTTTTATCATCTTTCATGCGTTTCACAAACATTTATGGAATTGTAGATTTTTTGTATTCTGACAATGCCAGAACTTTTGCTCTCGGTGGTAATGCTATAGAAAATTCTTTAATTTCAGATGAATTTCAGGAGCATATGAGAATCAACAACATTAAACATGTAAGACTGCCTCTGTACGCACCGTGGATGGGTTCTGCATGGGAGAGAATGCTTCGTATCCTGAAGAATTGCATCTACAAAACAGTAGGTCGTTCTAAATTAAAATATTTTGATATGATTTCTTTACTTTCCAGCATTCAAAATTCAATAAACAACAGGCCTCTGACCTATGTGGAGTCCTCTCTGGATCTAGTACCTCTGACTCCAAATTCATTTTTGAAACTACATGGAAGTGCTTCACTAACAGTGAAAACAGATGAGGATCCGGATGACCCTTTGTGGGAAGGAGAACCTGCTTCACATAAACAGCTAAATGATCATTTGCTATTTCTGCAGCAAAAATTTGAACACTTTCGCACCATTTGGTATGAAACATATCTTTTAAGTTTACGTGAGTATAGTTATGATTTATATCAAAACGATTGGGTTAACCGCATTAAGGTGGGTGATGTGGTATTAATAAAAAGCGCCACCAAAACTCGCCCATATTGGCAGTTGGGTAGAGTTATAAAGCTAATACATGGTGCTGACAACTGTGTACGCACTGTGATGCTAAAAAAGGGTGATGGCAATATAGCTCATTATCCAATCAATATATTGTATCCAACAGAAGTGTCTGTAACACATAATGGTGACAAAACTAATAAACCCATAGAATTAAATAATACATCTGATAAAGATGATGGTGTGAGGAAAGTTCCTCAAAGACAAGCGGCTATTACCGCTCGTAAAAAAACCAAAGATATTTTTAGTTTGTTTGATTAATTTATTTAGTTTATTGACAATCTCTTGGGTGTTTTGGCGGCTGCGACCTTCCTTTTTCATAAAGCAATGTCGCAGCCCCGCGCCCGGAATGTGTAAAAATTAGAATTTAGAATTTAAGATACACTTATCATCATTATCACATCTAAATAATATAAATATTTCATTCTCTTCATTCATTCATTAATTCATTCATTTATTAATATAAGAGACGACAATATCAGCCCTGAAAAAGTCAACCACCTAAAAAAGGTTTACTTCGAAAGGCGATTATTGTCAGAAAAAGGTCTTTCTTTTTACTACTGCTATTGTTGTAAGACTTGTTGCTATTTAAAATTATTGTTGTGCACAACAGAACAATTGTTCTGAAAAGGATTGTTCCATTTTTTAATAATAATTTATATCCTTGTTTCATGTGAGTTTGTGCCGCTTTCAAGAAGAAACCGAAGAAAAGCGGATTTAAAAGAAGTGAGAACCAAAGACAAACGGTTAAGAAAAATATCCCGGTCTTTTATGCAACCTCGTTTTCTTCAAACACTTCAAACTAAGGCATGTGATTAAGGAAGTCTTTACTTACAAAACTAACTAGAAGGAAGGAGATGCAACTACGTCTTTCCCCATAGAAAAGCAACAACTTTTCTAAATTTGATCAATACAGATTGTACAGGGTAAGATATTGTTCGTCTCAACATTCTTTCATTATAATTTATCATTATTTATTCATTGCTCATTCATAATCATTACATTAATTAACAAATATTCCTGTATTTGTTGCAGCGTTTGTATTCCTGTGCATGGATAATCATAGCAACAATCACTATCTATTACGACAACGTTAGCCGCCTGTTTAACACTAAACTATGTTATTTGTATATATATGTTTAATAAACTTTCTTCTTTCTCTTTTCTCTCCATCTTCTAACTAGTACTTCGCTCTTCAATACACTTAAACTGGGATCACGGGCTTTTAATGAGGAGACTTAGATGGAAATTCCTTATTCAAAATCAATTAGTTTTTTACAATATATTATATATATATTAGGTATATTATATATTAATTATATATATATAATATATAATATATATAATATATATTATATATCTATAGTATATATATATATTAGTATATATTATATAATAATATAATAATATTATATATATAGTATATATATATATATTATTTATATATATAATTTATATATATTAAAAAATATAATAAATTA
>JABUQX010041863.1:10000-33936 GCA_015478945.1 Trachelipus rathkii
ATACACATATACATACACATACATATCTCTATTAGGAAATGTGTATTTCTTTTTTTTTTATATATATATATTTGATATAATCACTAAAAGGGAGTGTTTATTTCTTTTATCATTAGTATTTTACGTAATTACTAAGAGGGGCACTGAGTGGCTTCTATCCTGAAGCGGACTCTACGGGGAGGGTTTCGTCTAGTAAGAGTAGGAATCCTTAGGACATCAGCAACGTCAGGGACATCAGGAACATCGGCGGCGTCAGCGACATCAGGATCATCAGGGTCTTCAGAGACATCAGGGACATCACGATCATCAGGGACATCACGATCATCAGGGACATCAGGATCGTCAGGATCATCAGGGACATCAAGATCATCAGGTACATCAGGATCATCAGGGACATCGGGATCATCAGGGAAACCAGAGACAGTAGGATCATCAGGGACATCAGAGACATCAGGATCATCAGGAATCGTTGACGTTACCGTTTCCATAAAAGCAGGTTTTAAACGGCTAATTGAGACTACTGTAGTTTGACCATTCCTGAGTTCTATCTTGAAACAATGTGGCATTCGTTGAAGGACTTTGAAAGGACCACTATAGGGAGCTTCTAAGGGTTTTCTGATCCTATCAGTCCTTAGGAAAACATGAGAACAGGTCTTGAGTGCCTCCGGAATATATGAAGAATTGTTGAAGGAGTGAAAAGTAGGAAGGTCTCTAAAGTCCAATTCTTTCATGTGGGCGATAAATTTCTTCATAAAAGAATCCATTTCTTGTTTGTTGTTAGGAGAAGATTGAAGAATGTCCATAGGACAAAGTGGAGTTTTTCCAGTTACTGCTTCGAAGGCGGAATAACCGGAATCGTTTGGAATGCATCTGAGACCAAGTAGAGTGATGGGTAAAGACAGAAGCCAGTTTTCTTTACGTGCCATCAAGGCAGTCTTGAGAGATCGGTGAAACCTTTCTATCTGGGAATTTGTTTGTGGGTGGTAAGAGGTTGTTCGAAGACGATGGAAACCAATCATATGTGACAACTCACTGAAGAACTCGCTTTCGAATTGAGGACCTCTGTCAGAAATCACATAGAGAGGAACACCGAATCTGGATATCCACTGCATAAAAGCATAGGCAACAGATTTTGCTGTAGTGTTTGTAATTGGGAAGGCTTCAGCCCATTTTGTGTTTCGGTCGATGCAGGTAAGTAGATAGCGAAAAACTGGAGAAGAAGATCCACAAAATGCCGAAGGTGAAAAAGGACCCACTATATCTATATGAACTGTTTCGAATCTTGAAGAAGGAATTTCTAATGGAGTGACCGTTGGTTTGGTGTGACGATGGACTTTAGACAGCTGGCACTGCTCACAAGTGCGTACAAAAAGCCTAATGTCACGATCCATACAAGGCCAAAAATATCTTTTCTTGATCAGTCGTAAAGTACCTTTGATACCAGGATGGGACATTTGATGCAATGTATTAAATATTTGAAGGCGAGCTGGCTTCGGAAGAAATGGTCTGGGAAAAGAAGTAGAGGTATCGCACCATATCTTGAGGTTGTCCTGCAGGGGATAATTATGAAGACGATCATGATAGGTCTTGATTTCTTCATCTTTTTCTTGAAGGCGAGCTATTGCGGGCAAATCGACAGCGTCAACTGATACCGAATGAATCCGGGAAAAAGTGTCGGCCACCATGTTGTCTGCTCCTCTGATATAACTTGCTGTAGAAATATATTCTGTTAGTACTGAGAGATGTCGCTGTTGACGATCACTTTTTGCAGGATTTTTGGAGTAGAAAGCGGAAACAAGAGGTTTGTGATCTGTGCAAAGGGTGACGACTCTTCCCTCTAACATGTGTTTAAAATGAAGGACAGCATAATATGCTGCCAAAAGTTCTCTGTCGAAAGCAGAATATCTTCTTTGGGGATCTGATAACTTCTTGCTGTAGAAGTCAATGGGAACAGGTTGACCATCAATCATCTGGTGTAATGCTGCTCCGATTGAAGTCTGACTGCTGTCAGTTACCAGTTGTAAATGTGAGACATTAGGTAAAGAGAAAGGGAGTGTTAGGGCATTTTGAAGAGCTTCCTTAGTATCTTGAAAAGCTGTCACTTCTTCTGGAGTCCATTCAAGAGATTTATCCTTGGGATGAAACTTGGCTTTTTCAGATAATGGGAAGACGATTTTGGCAAAATTAGGGATAAATCTTCTGTAGTATCCTAACATCCCAAGGTATCTTCGTAGAGATGCTGAATCGCACGGTAGAGGAAAACTTGAGATGGATTCTTTCTTTTCGTTGGGAGGACATAGTCCTTCTGAAGACACGGTGTAGCCGAGAAAATTGAGTGAAGATTGGTTAAATTCACATTTTTCTAAAGAGATTTTAAAACCATTTTCTTGGAGGAGTTTAAAAACTTGTTTCAGATGATTTTCATGTTCAGTTTTGGATGTAGAAAAAATGAGACAATCGTCTAAATAGGTAAACACGAAGGGAAGGTCTCTGAAGATGGAGTCCATTACTCTTTGAAATGTAGCTCCCGCATTCTTTAAACCAAAAGGCATAGATAAAAATTCGAAGAGACCAAACGGAGTGATGACTGCTGTTTTCTCTATATCTTCTGGTCTAATGGGGATTTGGTGATAAGCCTTTTGAAGGTCAATCTTGGAAAATATGGTAGAGTTATGCAGGCGTTGAGATAGGCTCTGAATGTGTGGAATGGGATATCTATCCTGTTTTGTTATGCTGTTAAGGGCTCTGAAATCCCCACAAGGTCTCCATGTTCCAGGTGTTTTCTTAGGCACGAGGTGTAAAGGAGACGCCCATGCAGATTTACTTGGCCTCACTATTCCACTTTTTAGAAGAATGTCAAATTCAGCTTTTGCCGCCTTTAACTTGTCGTCAGGTAATCGGCGAGCTCTGGCAAAAACTGGGGTTGAATCACCAGTTTCTATAAAGTGTTTTGGTCCATTATCTTTAATTACTAGATTGTTGATGTCTATAGGTGAAATTAAGGACGGGAAATCTTGTAGGAGTGAAGTTATGTCTGTATTTTCACCTTGAAGTTGAGCGTGAAGAGATGGTACTTCCTCAGAGGTTATTTTCAATGGAGCTAGAAGAGTAGTATAAGTATCTTGCAATGTTCTTTGTCCACAGTCAATTAAGAGACCAAAATTGTGAAGAAAATCCATTCCAATAATAGGCATAGTAATTTCTGCTACTATAAATGTCCAGGTAAATTCTCTTCTTAATTTTGGTATACTGATATTTGCTACAACTTCCCCATGACACTTTATGGGCGAGCCATTGGCTGCGGAACAAGTGACGTTTGAAGGGTGCAGCGTCATGTTAGAGACCATGTTAAATGGAAGGCTAGATATGCTGGCTCCGGTATCTAGTAAAAACTGGTGCATGGTGCCAAAAATCCGTACATCTATTGTTAACTGCGAAGTTGACACGGCACAAATGTCAACTTGCTCCTTTAGTTTTCCGACGGAGTTGGGGATGCTGCTCTTGATGGAGGTCTAGAATTAGGTAGGATGTTTAGTCCCGTTTTGTTTGGCCATGTACACCATGGTTTACAGCTTTTAGAGCGTGGTCCATAATAAATGTGGCCTCTACACACCTTTGGTCGTTGATTTTCGTGGAACGGCGCCAGGCCAAAAGTAGTGGTTGCTCTTGATCTTGATGGGGCGGGGGCAATGGCGGTGGCAGGGGATGATACAGCCATGACAGGAGCTTGTGGACTTAATAACAAGATGTCATTAGCTAAATCTCCCAACTGTTGAAGTGTGAGAGTAGAATGGGCGGCTAAGGCTGTGCGAATGTGACTCGGTAAAGTTTTCAAAAATTGCACCTTGACCAAGTCCTCTCCAATATTTAATTTCTCTGCCTGTCGAATCATATCCTGTAGATATATAGATGGTTTGCCACTGTAGACCTTTTTGGAAAGTAGATCATTATAAAGCTCCACCTTAGATTTTTCGTAAGTATTTATGACTGCCGTTTTGAAACGGTCATAATCTTCTGCATCAAGTTCGGCTTGGGATATTCTATCCAAAACTTCAGGTGGAATTTGCGACATAACATGAAAGTACTTAGTTCGTGAGGACCTTATGTTAGCGAGATGAAATTGTGCTTCCATGACACGAAACCATGTCGGGACTGAAGATTCCGAAAAAGTTGGGGGTTTAATTTTCATTGTTGAAATGGATTCTGCCTCTCTTTGATTGTTATCCTGTCCTTGATCGTCTGCCATCTTCGTGGTATAAAATTTTCAGCTCTGGGATCACCAATTATATAGTCGTCAGTTCTAGTTATATAGTTATCGGTCGTATGGTCACCACTTGATATGATATCCTATTATCTGGTATGACAACTATATAGCGACGGAGGATGATCAGCATGTATGTCGCGATGTCAGTCTGTTCCACTTCAGGACAAGCCGTCGACTGGTTCGGATTAAGTCCGGCTAAGGCAAAGGCGATCGAAGGTTGTCGGAGAGGGTATGCTGATCTGCACGAGCTCGTTGGCTAAACAGGAGGCTGGGTGTTCTTCTGGCCAACTCTGTGACAATCTGGAAGGGACAGAGAGTATATAAAATACTCTCTGTAGTTATCTCTATGACAGGTAACCTCAGCGGCTACCTGCGAAATTATCTCTTTAGTAGTTAAACTACTTTTTAGGTGGCAGACTAACTGGAGGATCTCGGAGGTCAGGCGAAGATATCACCATCCACCGACAGGAGAACCTCTTGAAGATCGTCCAAAGGGTTCTTGGTAACCCTGAGGAGGTTTCTAAGCCTCTTGGTAGGCTCAGAGAGAGGGAGAGAAGTAGGGCCAGTCGGAGATCTTGTAGTCCAACTCCGGGGGAGAGACGAGGCAGCCCAACTTCTTGTAGAGAGACGTGGCAGTTCAACTTCTAGTAGAGAGACGAGGGAGTCCAAGAGACGAGGCAGCCCAACTTCTCGTAGAGAGACGTGGCAGTTCAACTTCTAGTAGAGAGACGAGGGAGTCCAACTTCTTGTAGTTTCTTCTTCTTCCTGGCTTCGTAGGTCGGATCTGATATTTCAGCTTATTGTTCTATATTAGCAAATTATCTTTTAGTGGTAGCAAAGCGCTACGAATTATCTCTTTAAAGGCTAATAAGACAAAAGCGAAACAACAGATTATTTATTTTCAACGAAGAAGTCGTACACAAAGTTACAATAAAAAATTTTACATAAATAATGATCAAGTTTTTATACAAATATTAATAATATTTACATTTGACAAATTTATAACTTTTATTTTTATTTCTATTATAATATTTTATATACATTTAAAAAAAATTATATTTTATGGTCTAACTTTTCTAAAAATGGATTTTTGTAAATATAATAAAATGAAACATTGCCGTTTTTATCGGTAGATGGCGTTTGCCTTCACATTCTGAACATAATATAAACACCAGATGGAGTTTATTGTTAAAAGTTCATTATTATTGCTTAAAACTAAGTTTTTTATAAAATATATATATTTTTATCAAATATTGATAATATTTATAATATAATATAACAATGTAATATTTTTAATATACAATTTTTAATTAATAATCATCTGAATAAAGGAAAAATAAAGTCATTTTTAAAATTTAAATTAGACTTGTGTATTTGTTACTTGCTTTCTATGGTTTATTCTAGATAAATAAATTTTCGTTTGGGGAAACTACACTTAAACACTTCACACTTAGATATATATATATATTATATATATATATATATATATATATATATATATATATATATATATATATATATATCTATTATTATAATATATATATATATTATATATATTATATATATATTTTATGGATTAGAAATACTATTTAAATGTAATAAAGAAATTAAAAAACGATTTATAATAAAAAATTCCCTTCCTAAAAATCATAAAATTATTTAAAAAAATAAAATTTGGTAATGACAAGAGTATCAATATATATGTAAAGTCATTTTAAATTTAAATAAGACATGGAAATTAATGATAATCATTGCCACAAGTACACAAATGCGGCCTATTAAAAGCATTAAAGAGATATTAAAGGAATCGCAAATTGGGGATTGTCCTAATTAGAGAGAGAGAGAGAGAGAGAGAGAGAGAGAGAGAGAGAGAGAGAGAGAGAGAGAGAGAGAGAGAGAGAGAGAGAGAGAGACGAATATCCATTAATCATTATAAAAGTAGACTTTGAAATATCCTAATTATTAACTCACTTGTCATGGTAATGGACGAATCTGATTAGCAGCTTGTATTATTAATTTAATCTCCAAATTAAATGATAAATAAAAATTTATTTCAATCAATATTTATTTAATTAATATTTATTTAATTTTAAATTACTTAAAATTGAATTATGTTTTTGGTATTTAAAATAAATAAAAGTAAGATTTTAATTTATATTTAGTAATTAATAAATTACTAAAATGAATATTTATTATTTGTATTATTAATTATCTTAATTATTTAATTTTATTTTATAAATTAATTTAGGTAATCAGTTTTAATTATTAAATTTTATAGTCTATTAAATTTTATTTTATTAAAATCTATTTTATATATATATATAATATATATAATATATAATGTAATATAGAAATATAATATATTATATATATATCATATATATATATTAATTCTATATATACTATATATATATATAATATTATATATATATATAAATTATATATATATATATATATATATATATATATAATAAATTATAATATATATTATATACGATATATATATATATAATAATATATATATTTATATATATTACTATATATATAATATATATATATATATTATATATATAATATTATATATATATATATATATAATATATATATATATATAATATATATATATATATATATATATATATATATATATAATATATATATATATATATATATATATATATATATATATATATAATATATAATATATATATATATATATATATATATAATATATATATATATATATATATATTATATATATATATTATATATATATATATATATATATATATTACGTCCCAAAAAGTAAGTGTACTGATGTCGTATTTAATTGTGTATTGGACTTACCTGAAATTACGTTATCTCCTTCGAAGTATACCCTTTGGAAGTTTACAAGACAGCGTTTCCCAACGTCTCTTCCACTGTTCATAGCAATATCGGAAGTCATTTTCCTGAAGTGTGTGTAGTTCACGTGTTACGTATTTTTTATTTTTTTATGTTTTCATTGGAAAACCGAACCCTTCAACTTCATTTTCATCTTAGGGAAGAGGTAGAAATCGGACGGAGCTAGATCTGGGCTGTATGGAGGATGCGGAAATACTTGAATTTTTTCTTCGCCAGGAAATTCTATAAAGAGAGGTAGTTTGAGATTGGTGCGCTATCGTGTGGTGCAGAACCAATCGTCTGCAATGTCTGTTCTGATTCACTGAACCCCTTTTGGAAGTTTTCGAAATCGTTCCAAAACATCTTTGTAAAAGACTGATTTAACTGTCTGTCACTGAATGTACAAATTCCTGTTGCACAATACAACGCTGGTCGAAAAAATAATAACAGTGTTTTTCCACCTTGAAACTTGCTCATAGTGCTTTCTTCAGAGACGAGGAGAATTTTTTTGTGCCATCCGCACTTTGCCTATTTGTTTCCAGGATCTGACTCAAAACCCATGATAATCGCCTGTTAATAACTTAATTCAAAAATTGTGCCCATTTAAGAGTCTTTCAAGTACTGACAAATTCTTGACCCTGTCGTTTTCTGCTCCCCATGAACAATCTTTCCTCCCTAGTTTTGCTCAATTTTTTTTGGCATGTGCAATCATGGTTCGTTAAATTGTATGAACTGCATTTTTAATCCAAACCATTTCTCTGCAATCACTTGACACTGAACAGTTGGTCTCTCTCCAATCCACACTCTTGCAAACCTCACACATTTTCATCGTTTGTTTGACGAGATGATCTTCCCAGCAAAAGGTTCTCCTTCAACCAATTTCCTCGGCCCTCTTTGAAACTTTGTGCCTAATTTAAAAACATAATTCTCGATAGAGTGGCATCCCCATAAGCCTCGTTTAAAGACGCAAATGTCTCAGTGGCAGACTTGTTACGTTTCATACCAGAATTTGAATAGCGTACGCTGTTCATATTTACCTGCATCGCAAAAACGTAACGAGGATAGAAAACACGCCCATAAACAAAAAGATGTAGTGCAAAACGTAACAAGGTTAGAACACACGCCCATACATAATCAGATGTAGTGCAAGACTGACTTTATAAATCGGGTTAAAACTGGTATGGATATGTAGCCTAGGTAACTACAACCACTCGTAATACCTCCGGAGGATCTACACTTACTCAGTCGTTCATGGTATTCAGTGAACTTACTTTTGGGACAGAGAAATAATATATATATATATATATATAATATAAATATATATTATATATAATATATTAGTATAATATATATATATATATAGTATATATATATATATATATATATAATATATATATATATATATATATAATATATATATATATATATATATAGATATATTCCTTTCTGTTCTTCGTTCTTCTAATCAGTCTGGAATGTATGAATTTAAATCGATTGTTGATTTCATTTCTGATTCCAACTCTAGTTCTGATTCCGAGTTCAAGTCCGCGATTGCCAGGTTCTAGTTCTGACAACAACTCAGTTCCACTTTCCGATTCTCGTCTAGTTCTGATCGTATTCTAGTTCGATTTCACTTCTTAGTTCGATTCAGTTCAGTTTTTGATTCCATTTCAGTTCTGATCTAGTTCGATTCCAGTTCCAGTTATGATCTAGGCGCTAGTTCCGATTCAGTCAGTTTCCAGTATTTGGTTTCAGCTCCAGTTCCGATCAGTTCTAGGTTCTGATTCCAGTTGCCGTTTAAATCAGTTCTAGTTTCTGATTCCAGTTTCGATTCGAGTTTGGTTCTGATCCATTTTGTTTCTCAACTCTAACCAATTCTATTTCATTCTCTATGATTCAAGGTTCCAGTTTTGATTCCCAAATTTCTCCTTCCGATATTCCAGTTCTAGTTTCTGTTTCCCAGGCCCTTGGTCTCATTTTAGTTTCGGATTCCAGTTCTATCTAACTTCTGATTGCCAGTTTCATACTACAAATCACTTCTGATTCAGAACATTCCTGATTCCGATTCGGTCCCAGTTCCAGTTCTGGATTCCAATCCGACTTCTATTCAGTTTCAGTTTCTATTACAGTTCCAGTCTGATTTCCAGTTACTCCGATTCCATTTCGAGTTATGTTTTCCAGTTTTGGATTCCAGTTTCCCAGTTCGGTTTTCCAGTTTTTTTTTCAGTTCCAGTGCTAAATATAGTTCCGATTCAAGTTCTAGTTTAGATTCCAGTTCCAGTTCCGATTGCAGTTCAGATTCCAATACTCAGAATCATGCAAGTTTCAAACCTGATTCCGATTCCGATTTTGATATCGATACCACAGTTCTAGCTTTTGATAATCAATTTTATCTTCCTTTCAACTTTTATTTCCCATTCTGAAGATAATGACGTCACTGTTTGAGGTAATGACGTCACAGCTTGAATTCGTGACGTCACAGCTTGAATTTGTGACGTCACTGGTTGAGTTTAGAACAATGTATTCTTAAGTGTATGCAAAGATTTTACTGGTCCACTGCTACTTTTAATTAATACCCAGACAATTGACCGACGAATATTTGGTTAAATGTATGTACACTTTAGGTTTAAAATCAAAATTCATTTCCTAACTTAACCTAACCTAATTTAACCCTTTCTAACCTAACCTAACTTAATTCATTTTCGATAAAAATGTCCGGACAACACGTTATAACTCAGAGTCGAATTTCTCTTCCTCATTCAAAAACAATAACACTTTCAAGAAAAATAAATTCCAAATAACTTATAATTATTATTATTTGTATTAATCATTACACATTACTTACATTACAATGCATTTTATTGCATTGACAGCTTCTTTTTTATATATTGTATCTTGTGTTTTATTTTTATTTTTTTATTACGCTTCAATTACCTTTTAACAAATTACATTACACTCATTACATTATATTCTGTGCGCTTCTCATTATTGCTATTCATTTCGTCTCATTTACATTACAATAAGTTAAATTACAATGCATTACATTTCGCTATATTACATTACGTCACTTCTACTTTATCTTCCAGTTATCTCCATTGCTCTATTCTGCCTTTATTTTCATATTTGTTCCCTAACCTCCTTATCTCCTCTATCTTCAATTAGAGTATCTCTGACTTCTTTTCTTCCTTCAAATTGACAAATAGCTGTCAGGCCTCAGATTTATCTCCCTTTTTTTTTCTTTCTCTCTCTCTCCCTATCTTCTCCCTTCATCTCCATTCTCCCTCTCTATATTCTCCCTTCAACTCCCTTGTCACTATTTATAGCCTTCAGCCTTTTGATCTGTCTCACTTCTCTCTCTCTCTCTCTCTCTCTCTCTCTCTCTCTCTCTCTCTCTCTCTCTCTCTCTCTCTCTCTCTCTCTCTCTCTCTCTCTCTCTCTCTCTCTCTCTCTCTCTCTCTCTCTCTCTCTCTCTCTTCCTATCCCTCTTTTCTCCCTTCCTATCTTCTCCCTTCATATCCCTTCTCCTCCCTTATCTTCCCCCTATCTTGCAGTTCTGGCCTTCTGCCTCACTTTAAAGATAATTTGATTCGTTAAATTAACGTCACATTAAATCTTCGCTTTTCATTTAAAACTCGAGTAAAAAAATTACAGAAATTCCAGTATTACAAAGAGAGTGGCTACTACTACTACTACTACTACTACTACTACTACTACTACTACTACTACTACTACTACTACTACTACTACTACTCCTATATCTACTTCTACCACTACTACAACAACAGTTACAGCTACTGCTACTACTACTACTACTTCTACTACTACTACTACTACTACTACTACTACTACTACTACTACTACTACTACTACTACTACTACTACAGAAAATCCAGTATTACAAAGAAAGCAACTACCACTACCACCACTATTACTATTATCTCTACTACCACTACTACTTTTTCTGCAAATACTACAACTACCTCTACTAGTACAACTACTACTACCTTTACTACTTCTACTACTACTAACACCACTACTACGGCTATAACTAGTACTATTACTGCCGACTACTACTGCAACAGTTACTACTAATAATAATATTAATACTACTACAACAACTACAACTTCTACTACTAATTAATAAGGTTTAACATAGAAGTCAACCATCGATTGTAATCTTTAGTAGGAAAATATTTTGGAAATTAATTTTTATTAAATTTTCCAGTATGGAAAATTTTTAATGTTTATCTTCAGAATTATTTTCGAGAAATAACAATAACAATAACAAACAACAACAACAACAACAACTAAATAATAATAATAACTAATAATAATAATAATAACGATAACAATAACAATAGCAATAACAATAACTATAACAATAATAATAATAATAATAATAATAATAATAATAATAATAATAATAATAATAATAATAATAATAATAATAATAATAATAATAATAATAATAATAATAATTATTAATAATAATAATAATATTTTTTTTTTTGAGTGGATGTACAGGGATCTCCACAGCACACAAGAATGCGGCTAGACCGTGTTAGCAAACTAACTACAGGGGAAATCCCTAACGAAACGAAAGAGGAACAAGGCTGAGATGGTTAGATCTTATAAAAGATGTTCAGTTCCAAAAGGAAGGCAAAAATACGATCACTACGAAAATGAGATGATTCGGATAAGATGTGCTGAAGAGGTATAGTTAGCACATCAGGAAGCACGTCAGGAAAGAACTTGCTTCGAAGGGTCGAGATAGCAACGCAATCCACAAAGAGATGAACGACAGTGAGAGGACAACTGGATGAGCAAAATGGGCAGGTCGGGGGAACCCCCCGCGACATAAGAAATCCATGGGTGAGAGCGGTATGACCAAGACGCAATCGAGCCAGGACCACCTCCAGGAGGCGACTCTTCCTACAAGATGAAGACCACCGGCCAAGGACGGGTTTGACATTCCGAAGTTTGGTGCCACGAGCATCCTCCGCCCAACATGACTGCCAGCCAGAGAGGAAGCCCCGACGCAAAGAGATGGAGAAATCTGTAGCAGGGAAATGGCCCAGGCGCACAGCTGGAGGAAGGTAACGGGCACCCGACACCCTGTGTGCAGCCGCCCGTTTGGCCTCCCCATCGGCCCGTTCGTTGCCAGGAACACCCACATGGGAGGGAACCCAACAGAACTCAATGTTGTGGTGCTGCGCTGGTAACAAGCAGAGGGACTGTTGAATGGCACAGACCAACGGGTTACGGGTTGACTGGTCAAGTAACGACTGAGAGCGCTCCGAGCATCCGGAAAAGATGGTATAATTACCCCACGGGCGAAGGTACTGATCCTGTTCACCGCCATGGACATAGCTAATTAGTTCAGCTGAAAAAACAGACAAATAGGGTGGAATAGTATGGGATACAGTGATGTCCGGGAACACAGCTGAAGCTCCCACCCCTTCCTCCGTCTTTGAACCATCGGTGTAAACCGCTATAGAGTCGCTATGGACCTCCGCGTGAGATACAAAGGAATCCCTCAACAGCACTGGGTGCGCCTCCGACTTATGCAAAGACTGGATTCCACTGCAGAGCGCAGGAGGCGGAGAGACCCACTGTGAACGAGTAGAGGTAAAATCAAATTGCATGACCGCGCGCTGAGGAAGGTCGAGGAAAGCAAAGATGGAAGTAACAACCCCAGCAAATGGCCAATAAGAGGGGTTGTGACGAACACGCTCTATTATAGGTGTCAAGGCCGACGAGGTAGGAACCTGAAGACGAATGAACAGCGAGCACATGAGCTGCTCCCTCCGCAGGGAAAGGGGCATACCCCGGCCTCCACCTCCAGGCTTTCCCTCGGAGAGGAACGGAACGCACCCGTGGCAATTCTCAGACCCTCAGTCTGAATGGGGTCAAGAAGGCGGAGGTAGGACTGGAAGGTCTGCCCATAAATGGCACAACCATAGTCCAGTTTAGCCCGCACCAGCATGATGTATAGGTGGAGCATGGTTTTTCTGTCCGCACCCCAAGTCTTGGAGGTGAGGTGCCGTAAGAGATCCAAAGAACGGCGGCAATTAGCTTTGAGGAGAGTAATATGAGGAAGGTACGTAAGGCGCTCATCGAGCAACAGACCCAGGAACCGCACCCTCGGCTCCACACGGATAGGGGAGCCATAGAGACGTAACTTTGGAGGCAATTGTAGGCGACCCTTACGACGAGGATTTTTCCGGAAAAGCACGGCCGTAGTTTTCGACGTGGAAAATGTAAAGCCACGCGCAGAGCACCAAGAGGAAACCCTATCGATGGCAACCTGAAGTTGACGTTCCATACAAGGAAGTTTAGCTCCAGAGATGTACAGGGCAAGATCGTCAACATAGATGGAGCAGCGCACTGACGGCGGGATGGAATCGACAACACCATTGAAACCAATTGCGAAAAGCAACACGCTCAGTACACTGCCCTGCGGCACCCCTTCGTCCAGGACAAAACACCTCGACAGCGTGGCACCACAACGGACCTGAAACGAACGGTCCGACATCAACAACTGAAGGAATAGGGGAAGTTGCCCCCTAAGTCCCAAAGAGTGGAGGCTCCGCAAAACCCCCAACCTCCACGTGCTATCATACGCCTTTTCGAGGTCAAAGAAGACGGTCAGGGCAATTTGTTGGAAGCAAAAGACTCACGAATGTCGTGATCCAACCGAAGGAGAGGATCCTGAGTCGAGCGATGGCGACGAAAACCAAATTGGTAGTCGGAAAATGCATGGAGTTGCTCCAACGTGGGAACAAGACGGGAAGCCACCAATCTCTCCATAAGCTTACATGTATTGCAGGTCAATGAAATAGGGCGATGGTTATCGGAAGAAGTCGGATCCTTCCCAGGTTTGGGAATAGGGACAATATATGCAGTAGACCAGAAGGGAAGGAAGACCCCCTCCACCCATATTCTATTGTATAAGCCGAGAAGGAAGGCAGTGGCAGATGGATGTGCATGTCGAAGCATCTGAAAGGAGATGCCGTCAGGGCCAGGTGCTCCATCCCCGCAAAGCTTGAGGGCGTCTAGGAACTCGGCCCTGGTGAATAGCCGGTTGTATGGAAGGTCTGTTCCAGGCGGAACAGAAAAATCAGGAAACTCCACCCGCAAGCGACTAGAACGAAAAGGTTCAGGATAACGGGAGCCGCTGGAGCAGGACGCGAAGTGAAAACCCAACTCGTCCGCCACAACTCCGGGAGCAGAGATGACATCAGAAGTTTGCGGGCCATAAGCGAGGATAATAGGCGGATCAGCATGGTGTTTCGAAATTTTTCGCACCTTTTTATGGACTAAAGATACAGGCGTAGAAGAATTAACAGTGGAAGCGTATGTGCGAAAATACTGTTTCCGCGTACGGTGATTAATACGCCGGGAACGGGCCGCCGAAGCCTTAAACAGAATCAAGTTTGAAGGTGTGGGAGTCTGTTTATACAGCTTATATAACTTACGCTTTTCACGATTAGCCCGAGCACACTCCTGGTTCCACCAGGGGGTTGTTGATTTCCGGGTCCCAGATGAACGGGGTATATGCTCCGTTGCCGCGAAGGATAACTTCCTGAAAGTAAGTGAAGGCATCCGCCGGCGACGGGAACACGTTAGTTGCAGGAAAGATGGAAAAGTAAGTGGCCTGATGAAAGGAAGACCAGTCTGCCCTGTCATAGCGCCAGCCAGAATAAGGTGGCAGCTGCGGACTGGGGCCGAAGGATGGTATCACGATAGGGTAGTGGTCACTACCACAGAGGAAGGACGACCTTTCCCACCCAAAACGATCGAAAGACGAGATGGAACACAACGAGACGTCAACACAGGAAGAAGTGCCTGTATCAAAACGTTCAAAGGTGGGAAGGCCCGTGTTGAGACATCCCAATGAAAAATCCTGCAAAATACTCAACAACCAACTGGCATTGGGGGACGTAACAGAGTCACCCCACAAAGGATGGCGAAGGTTAAAGTCACCGAGGACCAACATGGGCTGTGGGAGACACGTGAAAAAATCGACGAGGTCTTTCTTGGTATATTTACAGCTGGGCGCCAGGTACACCGAGCACAGCGTAAGCGGCGCGTCAAGATGGATACGAGCCGCCACGGCATGCAGCGGAGTAGAGAGTGGAATGGGAGTAAACGGGACAGACTCGTGAAGCAGGATCGCTGCCCCACCTCTGTCGCTGGTTCCACGATTCAGGGAAATAAGGGGCTCCCTGTACCGGGAAGGTTGTAAAAGGTCACGGCCACGAAGTTGCAACTCCTGTAAACAAACAGCCAAGGGCTGATGATCGACAAGTAATCTCTTCAGCTCTTCGTAATTAGCAAAGTATCCGCGGCAGTTCCATTGGATGAAACGTGCCATAAACGGAAATAATCAATGGTCAGGACGATCCGTGACAATAGTCACGATGTTATGGGATGTGGCAGTCTCCTCAGAGGTTAAAGGCGGAGGGTCCCGTGAGCCGTCGGACGACCCACCGACAGGAACCTCAAACCCCGGAGGGAGAGGAAGATCACGCAGCAGGGATATGTGAGGACCCCCCTGTTTACGAGAGGGGTTCCTGGGCACACATCAGGAGAGGGCTCGCCAAAGAGGCGCGCCAAGTCACACTCCACATTTCGAACATCCCTCCCCTCAGACGCACCCCTGCCAGACTTCTTAGCAAGCCGGGAAGGGGGACGCGTCTTGCCAGGAGGCGCCCTAACAAAGGCTGGGGAAGATGAAAGAGGATGACAAGTAGGAGTGGTGTCGGCGGGAGTGAGATGAGACACATCGGATGACAAGGGTATGGCGTCAGCAGTTAAAATCTCGGAAGCGGTCCGCGCTCGAGGAGAGCCAGAAGGCTCCGTCGACGGGACCGAAGTCAAAGGGGGTGGAGGGGAAGAGGCAGGAAGGGAAGACTCCTCCATCCTCCTGCATCCACCAGCAGCCAACCCAACCTCAACACACATCGAAGCGGTGCCACGTCTACCCGAAGGAAGACTGCGAGCGGGCGAGGTGTCAATCGATATCTCCTCGGACCTCCCCTCGGGTGGGACAACAGTGTCAGCACGTGACACCCCCACGGAAGAAGAGTAGTCCGAAGAGTCCATCGTGGCATCCGAAAAAGTTTCAGAATCGCTTGAATAGTGCAGAAGCGAAGGGGGCTTAGGCGGAGTAAGTAGTAAATTATCAGAACGGGCAGAGGGCGGACCACCGGTCCGAGATCGGCCACGCGGGGTGTCAGCGCGGCGAGCCCGTTTAGGCAGGACAGAGACAGGTCCCCCAGTACAAACGGGATCCTTCTGCTTCAAGAAGTCCGCGGCCCGATAAGCAAGCGAGTAAGGATGTCTGTCCCGGGAAGATCCGCCCTTGGACGGACTCTCGCAACCGTTAAGAGGGACTCGTTGTTTCCCCGGCGAAACAGAAGCAGGGCGTTTCCGGGAGACGGTACAGGTAGGCTCTGACGAGGCACATGGACGATTGCCATCGACCTCAGAAGCGGAACTTATCGCAACATCAGATTTCCCCTTGGGAGCTGCATGGACCTCTACAAGGAGAGGAGCATGAGAGAGGGTCGTGTGTGTCGGCGAAGAACGACGAGTGGCCCGGCTGACCATTTCGGGAGAGTTGGGAGGACAATTGTCCAGAGCCACAGAAACCACCGAAACAGGTGATCCGGGAACCGGCACGGAAGGCCGAACGGTCGAACGTGAAAGCGGAACAAGCTCCGGACACAACGCACGGGGGCGATGAGCAACGGAAGAGGCAACCGCAGATGGAGTGGACGCTGCCGCAGCATAAGATAGAGGAAGATGAGCCAGCTTCTCCCTCGCCCGGCGGGTAGCCTCACGACGATCATATTTATGAATGGCGCACTGCTCCAGGATTTCCTTCTCCAAGGCGAAAAAGGGGCAGTGGACAGAGGAGGCCGGGTGTGGCCCCTTGCAGTTAGGACAACATGGAGGATCTCTGTCACAGTTCGGGTGGAGAGAACTGCCACATGTCGGACAGATGGTCTGGGGAGACCGACAATATTTCTGGGGGTGACCAAATTTATGGCACTTGAAACATCTTCTCGGAAAGGGCACATAAGTCCGAACCGTGTGCATGGTAAAACCAAGTTTTACCTTGGATGGAGGGAAAGGCACAGAGAAGGTAAGTAACAGACGAGGGTTCGTCTTTGAGGGGTCATCCTTACGTGGAGGGAACCGATAAACGTCGGTGATAGGCACGTGGTGAGCCTGTAAATGAGTTAGGATGTCAATCGAAGCATCGGACAGAACTCCGGCGCATATATGGTACCCTTCGACGTGTTACAAACATCGTCAGGTTTAGAAATGACGGGAATCTTCCCCAGATGGGATAGGGAAGCAAGTACATTGCTCTGGGTACGAGAGGCAGCACGAACCAAGAGGGAACCGTTCCTCATTGGCGTGGCCTGTGGCTCAGTAGTTTGAAGAGCAGCTTCCAAAGCATCACTAAGGATGAGCTGGCTCACAGAAGCCAGTGGACGAGATGACGTTGAATGCAAATAAAAATAAAAAAAAGGTAGAAATCAAGACCTGGGACCCCTGGATGGCGTAAGGTCGGAGAGAGAGATCGTCGGCGTTGGTTTATGTAGAGGACCGGAACCCCGTTGACGCGGGGGCTCCTGGAATGGCAAACGTAAAGACGGAGAGACAAGGGCATTCTGAGAGGCCACAACAGCCTCACCTGGTCTAGACGGGGCAGTCCCTGAAACAGGACCGGAATCGAGGGCGATAGGGGTGGGTGGTGGAGTACCAACCATTTCATCAACAAGGGCGTCAAAGCCCCTGCTGGCCGCAGGCCTGGGAATGGCCAGGGAGGAGACGGGTTGGGGACCCGCCAGATGGTGATTGCCGCCTTTCTGGAAAACGGTAAACTTTTTAGATTTTCTTCCCATGAAAAATACTCCTGCAAAACATCAGCACCGCAATAAATAAACACAAATTCAATAACACAAATGATGAATAGAAACATAAATCCCGGCAGCGTAACTGCAGCAACCGCGCCCACCACAGACCCAGAGCTACCTACCTCCCCCCTAGAAACCCCACCCCGTAGGGTGGGCCATGGGTGTGGCCTCGGGAAAGCCCCCGGAACTCCGCGTCCAGTCCCAAAGATGGAAAATAAAAGCCGTGCACCACACGGATCGCGAAGCCCAAAATTATGCGCCTGTGCAGGACAGCCTCCTCACAGGTTAGGGGTTTGGGACCCCTACAATAGGCGGTCCGGAGAAAGGCGAGAACAACCTGTTTAACCTGTACCCTCACACACGTAGGAAGGAGGGCAAGATGGGCCCATGACACACACAGAGACAACAGCCCGGTAGCCACCAGGAAGCAGGGGAATGGGAAGACTCTCAGAAGAGAGAGATCAGGGATACGTAGGGTAGTACGTACAGAAAACGGAGGAGAAGGGACAGAAACTGAGGAAGGGAAGGGCAAGGGGAACGGGAAAAATAAAAAATAATAATAACAACAATAATAATAAGAATAATAATAATAAACAGGTCCCCATAATAATAATAATAATAATAATAAAAATAACAATAATAATGATAATAATAATAATAAGAAACAAAACATAAATGGAAAGGAGGGGAACCACAAAAAGGGGGAAAAATCAACGAAAAACAAAAACGTACAACCACTTCGCAGATACCATTCGGAAAAGGTATCTGAGCCCCCCCACCCCGACAAGGTGGGGTACGTTAACGGGGTGGTAATAATAATAATAATAACAATAATAATAATAATAATAATATTTTACAAATTTTATATCAGCTTCTAATATAATTAATGTGAGATTTGCAAACCTTTTCCAATTTCCTAAAGGTATGAACCGCTTCATGATCGATTTTTTTAAGAACTATTCTAGAATAGAATAGAACAACTGCTTTCTGAAATTTTAATCTAATATTTCGCCTGGCCACTTCAGGTATCATCAGAGACGAGTTCGAGACTAATTTAACAATTGATGAAAAAAAATAAATGTTATTTAAATATAAATGTGAAGTAACAAATTAAAGTTTTATAACTAACGTTAAATCTAAAATCCTTAAATAATAATAATTATATCAATAGAGATATTTTATCTAGCCAAACCCAAAAAATGTTCAAAAAAATTTTCTATTTCATTTTCCAAAGATTAATTTCTCTCATTGGCAATGATACTCTACTAGCTGCTGCTTATATTGATCCTATCTACAGGGTAAGCTTAATTGAAGATCAACAACAAAAATCTATATCTGCACTTTGCAACGTAGTCATTTGTATTAAAGGGTTTCAGGAAGTTCAAGAAGAAAAGGATACATCTAAACATATTATAAGTGATCAAACTACAACTATCCCCATTACTACCTTCTCAAGTCATTTTTCAGAAAGCTCAGAAGATGAGAATGAAAAGCTTCTAGATATTGAAGAGCTTAGTCGAAAGCGTCGACTGGTTCAAGAAAAATGTCCTCATCCTTGTACACAATATTCCATAACTTTAAACAAAATTTCTTTGCTGCACTGAAAGAAGCTGAAAAAATTGATATAACTTTGAAGCTTAAATTAGAAGAGACCACCGAAAAGTATCCAGATATTGTACAAGAAGCTGCAATTGCTGTTACTGCTCTACCTCCAACACAAGTTAGCGTTGAACGGCTTTTTCTGCTCTTCGCATTATAAAATCAGATCTAAGAGGAAAAATGAAGGAGGACCTGGCAGATGCTATTCTATCTTTAAAAACTAATTCATTCAATGAATAGATGACACTAGATGTAAGTTCATGTAAATAAGTAATGTAGCAGTTTATATATATATATATATATATATATATATGAAGAAGAGTACATATGTATATATATATATTTATATATAACTATTATATATATATATATATATATATATATATATATATATTAGGTCGTTCAACCCCCTCCCGAAATTATTTAAGTTATCAAAAATTTTGGATGGCTTAAGTTTTACTTAATTATATTTTTAATAATTAAATAATAGTTAATCAAAGCAAATTAAGTGTATATATTTTGTTAATAGAAATGAGGAAACATTTGTAGTTGGTGAAGATTTTTAGTTTAAGGGATGTTGCTCCATATATATAAGTATATTTATATATATATATATATATATATATATATATATATATATATATATATATATATATATATATATATATATATATATATATATATATATATATATATATATATATATATATATATATATATATATATATATATATATATATATATTTATTTAACAGATCCTGAAATGTAGTTTTCTAAGTTTGCAGATACCAAAATGGCTACCTTAGTGAGGAATAATATGGATATGTAAAGATTCAAAATGATGTTGATAAATTCTTAGGTCAACAGATAAGTGGCAAATGAATTTTAATAGTAAAAAGTGTAAGGTTCTTCATTTAGGTAACTCAAATAAAAGATTTAACTACGATATAAATGGGGATTGACTAGAGTCTGTGGACCAAAAAGAAGATTAAGATGTGAGTATAAGCAGCAATCTGAAAGTAGCTATCAGTGTTTGGAAGCAAGGAATAAAGCTAATAAGATGTTAAGTATAATAAATCGCAAAATGGTTTACAAAACTAACAAAGTTATAAGTAGCTGTTTAATAGCTATTTTAGGTCAGTATACAGTATTGAGCATACGTTTAAGAAAAGACCTAGGTATGTTCTAGAGAATGTGGCGTAGTGCAACAAGGATGATTTCTGGCTTTGAAGGTAAGAGTTATGAGGAGTGGCTGAAGGAGTTAGGAATGTTTGCTTTAAAAAGGCGATTTCTCATTGGAAACATGATACAAGCGTCTATAGAATATTTACATGCGTTAATAATACTGAGACCAATAATTTCTTTATAGTAGACCACGGCCAGGAGAATAGGGGCACAATAAGACGATTAGGAAGACGTGTAACCTTGATGTAAGAAAGCATTCATTCTGTAATAGTGTTGTAAATTTTTGGAATGGTTTCCCGCAGGAGGTTGTTGAGTGTAACTCACTTGCAACATTAAAGAAAGAATTGGATAGGTATACGAATAAGATAGGTATCACATAGTATATTCTGACGTAGCCAAAGTGGAGGATTTTTAGTTATTTATTAAAGTAAACTGCATGTTGTAGCTACCGGTATCACAATAAACTTATTAAAGCTTGCATTGTGGTTAGCATGAACCTTAGCTATAGTTTTTGCTTTTGATAGTAGTTGGTGTATACATTATATTGGCCTTTGTTTAGGAATTGACAGACCTTAGGGTGTGGTGTAGGTTGTGTATGTTGCATGGGCATTTATTTGATAAATATTTAGTTGACTGGGTCAGTCTCGATAGACCCATGTGTCTTCTAACTGGTTCTTTATCTCCTTATCTCTATCGGAGGTAACACTACGAACTTTGATATAAATAGCGACTTTCTGATTGGACAACAATATGGTGGTGTAAAAGCAATGAAGAAATGTTTTAGAGGTGTTTAAGCTGTCGAAAATATTCAGCGGAGTTAGATGTTCATTGCTGTTCACATCCATTTGAAGTACAATACATTAGAAACTTTACTGCACATCGAATGCAACTATATGCTATTTTAGATTGCCAAGCCGACGACTATTTTAATAGAAAAAAAATAGAAAAGATTTTCCAAGACACAAAATGGACAAAACTCTCAGGAATGGACGAAACTGGGTTGGTGGAAAATTTCGATGGATTGTTACGGTCTAATGAAATTTTTCAAGCATCGTCGAAGCTTAAGAGGAGCTTGAATGGATCAAGATATTAAACCTTTTTCGAAAAACTTAGATCTTTTCAAGTCTTTAAGCAAAAGCAAATTTGTTACAAGTTTATTTATTTATGCCCAACTTTATTCTCAAACACTCTTCCATAATGTATAACATTCTCCATAGTTTGTGACAGCAACTGCCCTTAATCATAATAAAAATGAGATATTTGTTTAGAACGATTTTCAAGCAAACATCAACGAAACATTTTCAAACATTTTGGAAGTTGCAACAGAACTTCTGCTTTCTGATAATGAAGAAATGACAATGCCTCTTGTGAGAATCAATTTAAAATGAAAAGATGTTGGGAAATTACAATTTATTTTCTTGTTGATATTTCAAACCAGTTAGAGAACAAGTTCGCGAATCATAGATCCATACTTTCTCATCTTTTTAAAGTTACTTATTCCATCGATATCTATTAAAATTTTTGCTAATTTTGTAAATAAATTTAATCTGTGCAGTCATATTTAGATTCTTAAAGATTTTAGCATTCACCTCACACAAAAATTGAACTCCCCAAAAAATTTCTCTACTCTGAAAAGGCTCAAAACATACTTTTTCAATTTTAGAGAAGAAGAAAACCTAACAGAAGGCCTTAATGAGTGTTCATCATAGCTTCACAATATAAACGAAGGAAGTTATCATTTTGTTGTTATTGTTAAGAGATCAAAATTTAGAATTTTTTTTATGAATAAAATGATATCTTTTTTTTATTTTAAAATTACTATTAATGTTACATTATTTTTTTTTATTGAATATAGCATAGTAGTATATATATATATATATATATATATAGGTAGTATATATATATATATATATATATATATATATATATATATATATATATATATATATATATATATATATATATATATATATATATATATATATATATATATATATATATATAATCTTAACTAAAAACGAATTTTTTGTTTATGGCCATATATATAATATATATAAATATATATATATTTTTATATATATATATATATATATATATATATATATATATATATATATATATATATATATATATATATATATATATATATATATATATATATATATATCGCCATCATCATCACCCACCTTCTCTCCCTGGGGTTATGTGCGTAGCATGTACTGGAAACAAAAAAGTAGTAGAAGAATATGACGAAAGTCGAAAGAAAGCCCAGCCTTACTACCCCATTTATACATCTTAGAGCTCGTCGCAGTCAGAAAATCCACCTTAGAGTTTCACGGGACAGCGACGGACCCTCACTATGGCATCTCGTCAATGGGGTGCTCATCCCTTGGCCCAGGTGGGCAACAACCATACTTCCTTACAAAATCCTGCCATTCGCTCCTATTATACACCTTCTCACCTCTGCCAAACTCACATTTCTTTCCTCCAGGCATTCCTTTACAGACTCGATCCACTTTGTCCTAGGTCTTCCAGCGTCGATTCCCAGCACACTCTCCACTATACATCCGTTTAACCAACCGACTATCATCCATCCTTTGAGCATACCAAACCATCTCAACGCACTTTCATTTATACTCTCATTTACCCCTTTCTTCACACCACACAACTCTCTAATACGATCATTCCTCATTTTATCAATTCTTTTCACACCTAACACGCCCTTAAGATTGTCCATCTGAACACATTTTACTTTAGATCTATACCACTTATTCAAGACCATTGTCTCACTCCTATACATTAACACAGGTAACAACATACCCTCCTCATTATATATATATATATATATATATATATATTTCCAAATGGATCGGAGTCGGTATATATATATATAGTTAGCAAGAAGTATAGTATATATATATATATATGTTGCTATATATATATATATATATATATAGCAGTAATATATATATATATGTTATATATATATATATATATATATGTTATATATATATATATATATATATATATATATATATATATATATATATATATATTGAAGTTATGCAATG